>VXBO01000491.1:112265-168605 GCA_013400135.1 Rhinoptilus africanus
CTCCAAGTCCAAGATGACTCCCTCTGCATATTTCTCCCCCATGGTGTCAATGATGTATTTTCTTGCCTATATTAAAAAAATGTATATTTAACCTGTGATGTAATAATTTAATATTGTTTTCTTCCCAGTATAAATACAACCAGTAAGTAAACTGAAGAGCAAAGGCTTTTATAAATTTAGATCAGAAATAAAAATATGCAACAAATGTATTTTTACATGTTAACATAACATACTGTCTTTGAAGTTATCTCTTAGAATCTTATAAGACCAGTTAGAATAATTATTTTAAAAGTTTTATTACATATATACGTATGTATTTTTATATAATACCTATAATTACAGTATAATAAAAATAACAACCTTACTAAACTTCCAGATAGGTTTTAATGATTTAAAGATGTTATCTCCTTTAGATGCTCCTAACCTTAAAATCTACCTTTCCTTTCCAAACTTCAGAGAAAAAAGGAGGAAAGGATGGAAGATATGCTTCAAAGGT
Organism: Rhinoptilus africanus; assembly: GCA_013400135.1. Taxonomy (NCBI): domain Eukaryota; kingdom Metazoa; phylum Chordata; class Aves; order Charadriiformes; family Glareolidae; genus Rhinoptilus; species Rhinoptilus africanus. The sequence goes on from VXBO01000491.1 coordinate 112,762, forward strand.
GTTAGGTCTTTCCCACCTTCATATTTAAACAAATGATGAATTGTAGTAGCAATGATGAAAATAACTGTCACTAAGTAGAAGATCCAGAGGAACGAGTGAAGATCATCTCTGTTATTCTTTATTTATTTATGTCCAAAATTGTTAGATTATTGTTCCTTTTTACTAATAAAAAGAAAAGGCTCTTTCAAACAGTCTGAGATGATCTTTCTTGTATTATTTCCCATTACATTGCTTTTGTCTTAGACCAGTCTTCCCCTTAATACCTCTGGGTTACTTCTCAGAGACAAAAGATATTCAGCATTTAGCATGTGATAAACTATCAGCTTTCACAAAACCATTGTAAGATGAAAACGTATCTTGCCCCCACTCACAAAAGTGACGAATTAATTTTGCATGATCCGTTTCAGACACATAGCACACATCTGGGAGAATCATTATACAGTACCATTTAACCATCTATTAACTGCAGTAACACCAATAACTGCTGAGACTTTCTCTGAATCCAGTCACAATGTCTAAAGGTTTGCATCCATAGAATTAATACCACGCTATTAGTGATGCATTCTGACTTCAGTAAATTGACAACCACTGCTCTGAAATTCTCAGCAATTGCATAATTTTTGATTTTTTACTGTGGAGAAGAACATAAAGATCAAAAATAGGCTGTTGATTTTTCTTAAAAATAGGTCTAATCATTTAATAAACTTTAAGTTTATATTTCTCTCCTTTCTAAATAGATGGCTTTAAATTAAAAATTTTTAACAGACCTTAGTATAGATTTTTCTAATTCTTCTATGTAAGAAATGGTTTCTCAATTACATCATTTTCATGTTTTGTTTTCTCTCAGCCAATTAAGCTCATGAGAAGACTTTACTTCAGCCTAACACAAAGACACTTCTACAATTCCAGTGATTAATATCAGCAAGAACAGTAAAAAATACCTTCTGAACTGATAAAGCAGGAATGGATAAGCACATAGATTTCTAGATGAAATTCTATCTCCATAGTAAAATCACTGGCTAATATTCGTCCAATATATTGGAATAATTTTGCTAATGCTGCCCTTGCAACAAATGCATAAATTGTCTGAAAAGAACTACAGAAAATACAACGTAAAGGTCCATTACAAACAGGAGTTCAGCATTAAATACAAAAAGTACTGAATTGCAATACTGTAAATATTATTCTAATGACACTTAAATAGACTGTGTTGGCTATATAAATGTACCTGAGCTATGGTCCTGTCAGGACACCATGACCTGATAAGAAGAAGATGTCTGAAGCAGTCCAGGGACTGACCATAGCCACTCGGAACCAGTTCTTCTTCAGGATTCTCACTGTCAAACCAGATTTTCCACTGTTTTTCTGCTTTGGAAATCTGAAGTTATACCAGCAAAGGAGCAACTCTCACTAAACAGACAAGTTACATTTCAACTGCCACTAGGTCACAAACTTTTAATGAGGATCAGAGACACGTAACCCACATGCAGACATTTGTTTAGCAATGTTAGTACACAGATTTAATAAAGTTATATAAAAAAGAGAAGATAAACCTGCAGATTTTAATTGTAGAATGCAACAATGCCCTTAAGTATTCATATTCTGAAAAAAATGAGCTATTACTCAGTGTTTTTAATGAATAATGGCATAGTAAGGTGAGAATACAGCTAGCTAGGCTCAGACTTCGCTTTGAGAACACTAGGTACATATCTGCTCCCCACAGGAATGTACTTGCATACACCAAATGCTATTTACTTATTCCATTAGCTACCATAAAGTTAGTGCCCCTTAAAACTATTCATACAAGTGCTGAATTTTCTGAACACCCTTTCTGTAACTTTTACTCCATGTAATCAGAGAAATATTGGAACAAGCATCATAAAGCATAGTGTAAGGAAACACAACAGGGATGCAAGTAAGTCTAAAAACAGGAAGAAAATTCAAGTTGCATTACTTGAACTGGATAATAGCAAGTATCCCAATCTGAAAGTATTATAATTATATAGCATGTGAAATGTTCTACTTTCTTCTTATTTTCCTGTGGGCTTTATCAATACAGGTTGCTAAGCAGTCAGGACCACAACTTTGTCTATCTGCTATCAGTTTCATTCTGTTCTATAAAATAAAACAGTTTCCCTACCACATGTCTCGATCACTACCAGACAGTTGCTGTCAAACAAGAAATTAATTTTTAAAAGCTCTTACTTACTTGATCAAGAATGTCTGAAAATTGTTTAAGCTTACTAAGCTCCACCAAGTTCAGCCAAGTCATATCCAGAATCCATTTAGCTGGCTTAGGAGGACAAACTTTAAGGTCTAGGGAAGCACCACCTGCAAGAAATTAGGAATTAGTTATAACTAGAACTGTTGGAGACACACAAAAGACAGGAAAAAAAAAAGACCTATTTAGAAAATGTAAACTAGATATCGTAAGACTATTTCACATGACTGTCTTCCCATTCTGGAGAAAGACTAATTAATTACTAAGGATAGTCACAAAGAAATTTGTGAGTTAGGTAACATGCAAAATTGATTTTCAAATCTTACTTTTCATTCAACTTTAAAATGTATTTTTACGAGATCCATAACAGATTCCTATTACAAGTTAAATCTATTTTCTGCTATAAAGGAATAAGCTTGAGTACAGAGAAAAAACTGGAGAAGCTTAATTTCAATATTGTTTTCTTTGATTTTTTTTGTTGTAGTAGATTACATAACAACTTTGCCAATATGTACTTTTGCCTTCCTTGGAATTCAACTAAAGCTAAAATAAAGAAAACACAAAATAAAATGAAATCACAAGCCATGAGAATCCAGATTTTTAATCACGAGGTTACAGGGGTTTTCTACCTTATAAAGTCATGCCATCTTCAATGAAACAGAGTTTGTATTTTGGTTAGTTTATATTAAAATTTTTTTAATGATGTACCTAAACTTAATCTTTGTTAATCCGTTTCTCTTTTGAGGATTTACTATTTCTTAATGCAATGTACCTGGAAATAAATGCTTGTTGGGAAAAGAAAATATGAAGATTCAACATGCAAAAATTAAGAGTTATGATCCATAAATAAACGTTGCTTGGAAAAGTATCTTGTAGAGGTAATACAAAATGATACAAGGAATACAATATTCTGTGGGAAAGTAACAGAAGATCAATGAGGAGGAATGTAAACACACTCAAGTGACTCACACCTGGGGTGCTGGAAAACATATATATCACACGAATCACTGTTTAGTCTTACGTGCTCAACAAGTAGAACATCTGCACCTAGATAACACAGGACTGTGATGGACTCAGAGGCACCTTATCAAATATGCCCAAGATTCCTGCTCTGCTGTCAGAGAAGATCAAAGCACAGTGGAAAACTACACCTGCTTGGCTCCCCGATATATGGGTGAGAACAGCAGGTTTGAACTCACACTCTCACTTGCTAGCAAAGACGCGCTCACTAAAAAGGACTCTCTCTAGCAAGGACTCTTGCGTTCCCACTTATGTGCCTCTGCCCAGGTGTTGCTTCGAAGATTCCCCAATTTGTGAGGGACTGAGATTAAATTTACTCTGCATTTTATCTGTGGTTTTGTGGTTGTCCCTGTGTCGGCTCATACAGACTCCAAGCTTTCAAGTGAAGATACACTCTGCTTGCATGCAGTTAAGACTAAGGCCATGAACTTGTCACATCCAGCTAAGAGTTCAATATTCTTTTAAACTGCTAGCATCACTTTCTGTTCCTATTTGCTTGCTCGTCCTCCTGCAGTTACCAAATAAACTAAAAGATATTTCGTATAATATTTTTTTCTAAGTCAAACGCATACCTGGTGGTATCTGAGCAGCAAACAAACATAGCTGAAAGGATACTTTAAAATTTTCCTTTTTTATTCTCACAATTTTCAATGCTATGTTTATCAATATTCAGTGTGCTGCTATAAATTAGAACTACCATACAATGTTGTCTGTCACCACAACAAAATGATCAGCATGTATTCTTTCAATTGACTGGCTTCTTGTGTGCAAAAGGAAGCAGCAGGCTGGCTAGGAGATAACCACAGCTCACAAATTTTCTACAATAATATACGTGCTCTACTTAAAATTTTCCCATAGTTCCAACCTTTAATAAGCATCAGAAATTCTTCATGCTTCACTCTGTTTCTTTGTATATCAATTTTCAGTGCAAGTAATAATGTGAAAAGGAATTTGTGCTCCTCATAGAGTCCTCGGGCAGCATACTTGAACACTTCATATGTCATATGTTCAATAATATTAGTAACCCTCTTGCTAGTTACAGGGCTCCTTGTAGACCTGTTGGAAGAAAGGTCTGCAGTTGAATGCCGATTCACACAGGCTTTATTAAAGCGAATACTGTGTAAGACAAAAAGCTTTCAAAACATAAAAAAATAATAGATCACAAATACAATATATTAGACAGCAAGCTAGCAACAACTTTCAGATTGAAGGAGCAACAAAAAACCCCCTCCTTCCTAATCAAGCCTTTCTGCATAGCTGAAGATCAACACAGTATAACAGTTTTTAGTTAAATAATGCGTAATTTTTAAGGACTCTAAGTACATTTGAAGGTTTTTTGCCTTGGCAACTAACAGACAAAGGCTTATGGGTATTTAAACTGACAATTCCTGTTAAGACTGTAACAAGCAAAACACTTCTTTCTGACATTAGTTTACAACAAATCTTTACTGTGCTACAGCCGCCTCCAGGACTGGGTAAATAGAAATGATACTTATTGTTAACTAAATTACCTGGCAAGGGAGCGATCAAAAAGCCCCAAAAACTGCCGAAGTGAAGTCTGATACATCACATTGACCATGCTCATCTCAGTAATAAGGAAATATAAGATGCTACCTCGAGTTGCAACTGAAGGACAGGAAACAAGACTTTGTTCAAAGTAGAAAAGCAGAGAAGAAAACTTTAATACATACAACAAGTACAGTGAGTTTGACACAAATGACGACTGAAGATCCTTGAGTTGCTCCATTCTTTACTGACCAGAAAAATGATTTAAAAGTTAATTTAATCCTCATTTATATGTCAGTAAAAAAAATACCTTTACTGTAATTAATGCATACTGTATAAAGCCCGGTTTACAAATATGAGCATATTTGGACTGCATCTGGATGGTATACTGCAGTATTCAGATAATTAGTATAATAAAAAAAAGATGGTTTGAAGTACTGTTTTGAGTATCCAAACAAATTTCTCTTTGTAGATTTTTACTGGAGTCATATAAAAGCTAAATGAACTATATTCATTTAGCTTACCCAGCACTGATTTACCTTGCTTTCAGCAGTCATTTAGTTTTAAATACAAAGGCTTTACAAAATCTGCAATGATTTCTGATATACTAACTGTACCATTTTACACATTTCCTAAAATGCAGGTATAATACTTAATTCCAGAGAGCTTACTTTTTTCATATGTTTTCACCTGTCAGTTAAAAGCCAGGAAACTGATGAAATGTGTTGACTGTAATAACTTAAGGATCTATGACAGGATAAACAAAGTGTTCATCTGAGTAGATAGGAAAAGCATTTACATTATACTGGCCCCCTAAAAGAATGTCAACATGTTGAACTCAAACATACAGTTACCCAAATACCTTAATGACTGGTCTCATTTACAGTCCATAAAAGGACCCCTCCCGAGTTTCTTACCCAGTAGATTAGATGGACATGTACACTTGGATATACAGCAGTGAGAAGTCCAGGGAGGGAATATATTATTCTATTTTATAAATTCCACATGAAGCATAACATTGACTATTTTGTCCACCATAGCTCAATATGACATTACGTAGATTCATTTTACTTACAAGAAAACACAGATCCTTCCCGCTCATTATGATCGTCCTGATCTCATACTACCAATTCTCTTTCTCTAAGTATTGCTATTTTAACTGCACAGTCCAGTCATTTGTCTTTCATTACTAACTTCACTCACCAGGTCTGTACTCTTCACGGGCTGAGTTGATCTGTACTTCAGTTTCAGTAGAAGTTTGCAGTTTCTGTGTTACCTCCTCAGCAGTCTTCTTAGTGTTACTCAACACAATTATTAGACTCTCATCATCTGCCAGAGAACCCTTAGTGCTTGTAAGTCGGAACAAAAGGTTATCTTCTAAGTCTTTAATCCTCCTTCTGTTCATGGTCACATCTTCAATAAGATCTGTTCTTTCTTTCTCTAATTCCTGTTGGAACACATGGAAAACAGAAGAGTAATCAAAAATAAAACAAAATAAAACAAGGTATTTAGTTTTAGAAGCACTGATCCTACCAAAATAAGGTCAAAAGTAACTGTACTAACTTGGGGAAAGAATTCCAGTGGTACTTCTGACAGCAGATCTATTGACAGGTTTCTGAACCTGCCACATTAGTGGCCACCGAACGATAAAACTGTTTAAAATACCTAGAAATATATGTTCTTCAGAGACAAAAGGCCTTCATTCATATACTACTCTTATTACAAATTAATCCCTCAGAGATAAAAATACTCCATTGAAACAATAGCAAATGTTTCAATACAGTGAAGTAAAAAGAAAGAAAAAGGGAGAGGATGGGTTAAGAGTCTTTCATAAAACAAGGATAATATGAAACTCGTGTATCAACAATAAGTGAGCCAGTTTGTAGAAATATTAGCTATGCCTGCAGAAGTACTCCTTCACTGTTCACAAAGGTCTGGTGGATAGTTTTAACAATGTCTCTCCAAAGTTGGAAGCGGTGTGCTCACCTTTGCCAAGTCCACTTCAGCACTGCAGACAGGCTGCTACTGTTCCAAAGAAACAGGGACAACACCAAGAAATGCATGATCTCTCGTATAGCCCTAGAGGAATTATGAACCTGAGATCTTAGCAAGTCTTAAGGAAAGGTTTTACTCCCCCATTTGAGTAGTCTTCATTTATACAGACTTGCAACACTGTTACAACTTTTGAAATTGTTTTTTCGTTTTCCCTCATTCAAAACTTGTGGTCTTCTCATTCCCACACTCTGATAGCATTCCTAAGTATTTCAAGAATTTAGTTCTTGTAAAGAAAATCCTTTTATCTTAAAAAGGAAATTAAAAAAAAAACCCATCTCATTATCAGATTTAGGTTCTTTTCTTGTCACTGTACAAAAGGTACATTGAAACATCATCATCATCATCAGGTAGAAAAGACATATTGGGACTGTTGTCATAGAATAATGCAAATGTCACACAACTTAGAAGATGTGCATACAGATCCAAAAGATTCTGACAAAAAACGATGAAAAAAGACAAGAAAAGTACAGTTAACTCCATTTTAATCAACTGATGCCTAATGGAACTAAAGAAAAGCAGGTAGCAATTACGAAGCAAGACAAGCATTATGCAAGTTTGATGAAGTAGAAACAATTTTTAAAAGTCTAGCATTAAAAGAATGTTAGCATCCAATTAAATATACTAATTATGCTGAGAAATCATTCTGAGCCAAATTAAATTTCATGTTTTGCTGAGTTCAATTTAAAAGGTTATACATATTCTAGAGTGCAATGCCTTTAAAAAACAGAAAGCTAAGTTTTTCTCATAAGAAGAGCCTAAGAAAAAAGTTGGAAACACAGAATGACCAAACCAAAGCAAGTGAAGTAACCTTAGATAAAAACCTTAGTGAAAAATCCATCTATTAAGCTTTTAAAATACTTTTTGCAGATCAGGAAGAGCGCACAGTTGAAAGTATTCTGCATGTCTTCAAAAATTTCCAGTCATAACACCAAGGACAAAAAAAAACCAAGCTACCACACATATAAATTCAAGGAATCTGCACCAAAGAGGCTATTTCAAATCCAGCTTTATGGAACTCCTTTCACAAGCTGATGTCATTTTACAAGCTGTCATAAAGAATGCTAGATCTTGTTAATTTTCATAAAATACAAAAGCTGCTACATAGCTTATATCATTCTGTCAACAAAATGATTCACAAGGGCAAGAATCTGCATCAACTTCCTTACAGAACTTGAGCCTTTTTCCACCACAAAATCTTGAAATATGAATATGAAAATTCAAAAAGTCATAAATAGGTTTTGCGTATTATAAGTTCACTACCAATCTGACATATCTATTCCTACATTAAATAAACAAATTTTTTGTCAAGTTACCCAACAGCCAATGTAGCAAAACAATCATATCATTAAAACAGTATAAGTTATACTACATTCAGACACACATCAAGTCTCTCAAATCCAGTAATTCCAAGAAAGAGAGTAGAATTAAAATTATACAGGTATACCGGTTACCCTTTGACCTTCTTGTGCTTAGCTCACATCTTGCAAATTGGTTTAACATTCCGGTGGAAAAGAAGAAATCAATACCAGTAAAAAAATTAATTCTTTGAGATGTATGCCACACAAATTCTACCAATGGGCATACCAGACGACACAGGAACAAAAATTCAGACTTTGCAAAATCTTTAAATGATGTGCTGTAAACCCTCCTTCTCCTCACTGCAAGTCCAAATCTCATTCATTCTAAGTGCTGAACCATATTAGAGACAGTGGAATGGCAAGAAGGATATACATGTACATACAGACCTTGAAGAACACTAACTTCAGGTACATAATCTCTCTTTTGTGGGCAGAAGTTCCACACATACATTCTAACACTGGGTAGCACCAAGCAGTCATACTACTCAAATGATTTGGTAAACTGTATCACAGTTAAATAATTCCACCACCTTCCTACCAAAGGCTACAAAAGGATAGCAAGTATCCAGACAGTTAAGAGAGAAATTCACAGAGGTGCATAATTAGATATCATAAGGAAAAAAAAGGCTTTGGATAGTGGGATATGTCCTAATTGACTCTTCAGGAAACCTTGAACCACAGGGTGCAAAACCAGAGGCCAAGCAAACTGAAAAGCGGTAAGTATATCCGATGAAAATCCCCCTGCCTGTTAAAGGGTCCACTTGTCATTTATCTGGAAGAACTATCCCCAGATGGTCTCAAGCAAAGCAGTAGGGAGTACACCACTCTGCGAAGCTGGTCCAGAGAGCACAGTATGTCCACCCATTAGACATTCCCAGTTAGTGGCACAGATACCATAGAATAATAGAAAAATTTGTTTGGAAGGGACCCCCATAAATTAACTAGTTCAACTCCCTGCTCAAAGCAGGTCTAAATAGGTCAGTTGGTCAGGGCCATGTCTTGAACTTCTCCAAGAATAGACATCATTCTGCAACATCTCTGGGTAATCTGTTCCTGGTTTTGACCACTCCCAATTTAATTATTTTCTTCCTAATATCTAATCAGAATTTCCCATGTTCCAACTTGAGTCCATGACTTCAGTCCCTTTCTTTGCACCTCTGAGAAAAATTAAGCTCCTATCTTTTCTGTGTCCTCCAAGCAGGGATACAGCAACTGTGATGCCTGGAGGAATTTGCTGATAAAATGACTGTCATCTTGAGGAATGTACTGTATTGCAGGGCCCAGAAGTGAAGTTTGGCATAAGGCTTTGTGAATACACACATCACAGTGTGTTTCAGAAAGACCATGATAATTCCATTACACAGTGGGTTGACAAGCTGTCACTGGTTGAAGTGAAGCCGATGGTGCAATGGAGCTGTCTTGACAAAATATAAGTCTTCACAGAATATGATTTCTGTCATGAGATCCATGGACTGATCACAAATGAAATGCAACCATTTGACATTAACAAGATGACTGAGGCCATTAAGAAGGAATGTTTTACATTGAGGGGAAGCGGGGAGGAGGACAGTAGGACCTCAACAGATGCCACAATAAGGGAAAACACACATTCCTCTCTAGTGAAGGTAAACTGGAAATATTGACAAGATCTTAGTAAATACACAGTCATAGATGCAGAGAGTCTCATTTGACTTCAAACATTGCCTGACCAGGGTGTCCAATAGTTCAAAAGATACCAACCAACCTCCTTCCAGAACTGCTGGTGGAATATTTATTGGGATCGTCACCCTGAACTTGGATTTCCTCAACTAATACATCTGCAATGTCAAAATAGGTAGTTAGCCCGTTTTCCCTTGAAGCAAGGAAGTCACTATATCTGAACCCTTTGCACCAGGTTATGTTGCCATGAGCTCCACAGCGTGTAGACAGAAGAACATCAGTTTTCATTCAAGGTCCTTTTCCTTTTCTCAGGCATTCTCATGTGGTTACAACTCATTGAGGCAGGAAAAATAAGGTATGGTACAATTGCGACAAAGACAAATAGAAACTTCACTTCAATGAGTCCATTTCTTCTGTGCCAGCTTTTAAACCATCATAAATAGGTTATATTAAGAATAATCACAATAGAGAGAGCCAGAAAGTTACCCTGCAATATGGGAATAGGAATAATAAATTAAAATGAAAGGAAAACCTTCTACAGGTAACTGTGAGACATATAGCCAGGAAAAAGATACAGCTAATTCTTTTACCTGTTTCTCTGTGAGAATGACTCTTCCTAAGAGTTGATTTTCAAGACCTTTCATGGTCACAGTAAAGTCAATGATGGAGGTTCGAGCACTAATTTCAGGAGAGTAACTTGGATTTGGCAGTTTTGTAGTAATGTAAAGTCTGAAGCCATTCATAACATCTACTTCCTTATCACCAATCTTCACCTTAAGAAAAGTATTAAAAAGAAGTCTTGAGATATCAAGAACCAGTATACACTCTTTCAGTAGAAAAAAGGGTTACATTTTTCTGTTCAAAGGTGTAAAAATCCATTTTATGATCAATGCAAATAATTGGTTGAGAATATTTATGGAACAGTTTAAGTGACTCATTCACAGATTATTTCATTTTTAAAAATTGTCATAAGCAAAGGGATAAGGAAGTCTAAAGGTTAAATATATTAACTATTTGTGATCTTAAGCTTAAACTCTACTTTTTTGGTATTATCATTAACCAAATTTAAACATGAGTTTAATCTTTTATAGTCATATACATATTAGGAGTTATTTTGCGGAGGACGAGGGGATGGGAGGCTGTTTCCACTTGTTTGCTCATTTGTTTTATTGTTACCTTGTTGGCTGAACTTATTTTAATGAAGTTCCTTTCCAGAACATTATCAAGTGCTGGGTCAAGTTCTTCTCCAATATCTTCTATCAAAAGAGGTCTTCCCAAAGAAAGGCTGTCTTCTAAATGATTTCGAAAATACTTGTGATTCAAAGAAGTTATCTAAAAATACAATCATGGACCTATATATTATGTTATGGCACTTTCCAAGCTTTTTGTTTGTTTTATATTTATAAATTATTTAATTTTATTCAAATTACTGACAAAAACTATGATCCTGTGGTTGGACTAGGATTAAGGCAAAGATTGTGACCACAAGAAAAGGTAACATCAGCATACCATATTCTCAGATCTCACAGAATCACCGAATCATAAGGTTGGAAGGGACCTTAGTAGATCATCCAGTCCAACCCCCCTGCCAGAGCAGGGCCACCTTGTAGCAGGTTGCACAGGAACCCATACGGGCAGGTTTTGAATGTCTCNACCCCCAGCTTCGTATCATCAGCAAACTTGATGAGGGTGCACTCTATCTCCTCATCCATCTCATCGAAGATAAACTTCTATTGTTCAAAGCAACACTGAGCACTTGAAGTTTTGATATGCTCTGAGTGCAATGAGACCAGAAATTCACAGAAACCTTTTACCACCTTCAATTTTATCTTGGATAACATCCCCAAGTCAAACTGTGGCAAGGCTACAGTTAGGGCCCTTCCCCGCTGCCCCAAAAAATAGGGGGTTATATCGAACAAGCCATTAAATAGTCTTTGCTTTAAAAAGTAGTCCTCAGTACAACTGTGATTAATTTCCAACATGTACACAAAGCACACTCAGCTTAGTTTTTATATAACTCCATAGTTAAAATCTAATAATCATTTTTAACATAACTAGCTAGGCAAACATTAAAGGGTTCTGCACAGAGATAACAATAAACATGAATGAATGTAGTTTCCTAGTAATACTCAGAGCCACTCTATTATCCTTCAATCTACTCTTTATCTTTTTCAGGGTTATCTTTTAAAATAGCTGGTTTGTTGGTGTAATCATAATTGCAGCAAGCAAGGACTTTCTCATATTTTCCCCTGTTTGCATTGAATTGGTGTATCTTGCCTCAGACTGTATGTTGTTGCAATATTGTCTTCCCTATATATTTGCAGAATATTTAGAACCTGACATCCATGCTAAGACAACACAAATTATAAATAATTTCTGATTAAAAGATTATAAAAATATCACGGTGTGAATCTTCATTTTTAAAAATTAATATGAATTTGTGTTAATCACTGATTTGGGGGTTTTTTCTAATGCTTATAGTATTCTGCAAAGATGCTTCAGCCCCTATCAGACATTACCCATTCAGCCTATTTTCCAACACTTTATGTTTCATCAAAATAAATTCATTCAACAAGTCAAGTCACTGGTATTAATAAGCTTCAAAAGCACATTTTCATATCTAGTCAAATCTCAAATCTACCAAAATATATCTGAAATCTCCTTTATATCCAGCCTAGGCATTTTATATAAAAAGGACTTTTTAAAGTATTACTTGAATCACAGAATTGTACTGTTTTGTGAGCCAAGAGTTTCTAGGGAATATGAAAGCACCAGCATTCCCGTTACCTGAAGTTCATTTCTGCCTTCCTTATTTTTAATCCAAATTTTACCCTGTGCCTGTGGATCAATTAATAAAGGATAACGAGATGCTTTCGTGACAATGATTCCATTCTGTAAGGATAAATCATCATTTGGTAATCCTTGCAGGTTCCATTCACTGATAGTTGGAGCATCAGCCAGCATTTCTATGAGGTTCAAGTTGTTACCAAAGGGGATTTTCCGGCTTTTCATTTCCTTTTGCCAGTCACTTAATAGCAGACTGCGGAACTCTTGGTTAAAAGGACCAGAATAGGAAAGAAAAGCTGTAGCCAAGAGTATATCACCTTAAAGAGAAAAAGGAAAAAAAGAAAGCAAAACATTACAGCTTTGCCAATTCCATTCATGAACGAGCTGCCTTCTTCTCTAGTTATTATATTTGCCTGGTAACCGGAGAACACGCTTTGACCCATAAAGCAGACAAATCAGCCTTTTCCCCAAGGCTCGAAACAATGCTGCATTTCAGGAGATGCCACATTTACTTTCTCCTTTCAATGCAACTGTAGGAATCAAGAGACGGGCATTTGGCAGACAACCAAAGTCAACCCAACACATACAAATATTATTCCAAACACCAGATCCTGCACAAGCAGGACATGGCAGAATAAGCTTACTCATAAACTTCCAATTCCATCATTTCCTTGCACAATCATGAAAAAAGGCTTAATCAATATTTTGGGGTGAGAAAAGAACCTTTATTTAGGAGTACGAATTAAGTACCAATTAATTACAATTATTACTACTACTAATAAAAAATTGTTATGGAGGTATTAAGTGCGACAAGTTTTAATCTGGTCAGCTTCAAAATTGCGCCCCTAAGTTTCATGACACCATAGTTTGGAGGGGTTTTTTGAACCTCTGAAGTAAGAATGCAGGATGCAAACTTAAGAAGATACTGTACTTTTATACTGAGCACTAATATTTTTTAGATTTTTTCAAGTTCCCTATAAAAAACCAAAACATGTGACTGTGTGGGGAGGGTATCCTGTATTTTAAATAAGTTGAAAACACACATGTACATATCATACCAGCGAATAAAATGCAACCTATCTACTACAATACAAGCTATACAAAAATATCTGCTTTTTACAGCATTTCAAGGCAAAAGTCAGAGAAGAAACTTCAGACCACAGTAAAGGACAAGATAAATTTAATTTACTTGATCTATCTAATAAATTCTTTGTTACAAAGTACTTTAGTTTCCAAGTGCATATTTATAAAATTGAAATTAACTTCTAAGAAACAAAACTTTTATGAGCATTAGTAACTGCATTCAAAAATATTGATTTCTACATATAAATGTCAGCGCTTGAATATTGGTCTTCCTCTCCTCCATATATATTCTCAGTTACAGTCATTTTATTGGCACTTGCAAATATCTCTCTCTCTTTGGACTGCTGCCTACGAACATCAGTCAAGTTAAAACATCAGTGTCCCAAATATGCACTGCATGTTATACACATCAAGTAAAAGCCCACACACAGCATATACAGTCACTGTACTTTTTTTAAATATGAACTTTAGTCTCATACTGTATTTTCTTACATAGCAGTGCTTTAGCAAGAAAATTAGTAACAATTACCTTCATTTTAGCAACAGGGAAACTGAGCTACAAAGTAAAAATTTGAAGTTTCAAGTGTTTTCAGTTTCACTACTCACTACAACACAAGTGACTAACTTTCAAATTCAAGGGTGTGGGCAAAGGCTTACCAACTAGCCTCTTGGTTTGCTCAGCAAATTCTTTACTCTGCTCTGTCCACCTTTCTTTTTCACCTGCTAAACCACTTATAAGAATTGAGGCAGTTTGCATTTTATGACGGCAACGGTCAGCATCTTCAAGCAAAGTCTAGAGAAAACCATACACCAAGAAATATGGTTTAGAGTCAAGTATCTGATAGGCCAGAAAAAACTCTATATCTTATTTAAATAATAGTGAAACAACAGCGTAAAAATATATTCTCAAACCTTTATATCACTATGCAGAAGAGGGAAAGTTGGATAGAAAAAATACATCATGACAAACTATCAACATCCATCATAAACGTTACTCAGTTTTTTAATATTTTTGTTCTTAAATTTCATGTTGCCATGTATGTTAAATGACATGCAAAATGCCTGGTATCTATTAACTCTAGGGAATTCTACCCATAATTTCAAATACATTATACAGAGGTAACACAGTAATGAAACCTGATGTTACAACAGCAGGCACTGAACAAATCATCCAAATAAAATAGTTATTGAGGAGGTAGGAGGGAGGGGTGGAGAGGATCAGTGGCAAAGGAAAGAGGTGGGATCCAAAGAGGCAGGATCCAAATAATACCTATCTCTCTCTTATCCTCTGTCCATCAACATCCTTTTCAAGCAATACTAGTGAAACTGACAGAATGCATTAAGCTTTCCTTAAACTAAGAGTGGCAACTTCTTTTCTGTAAGAAGCAGTTCACCTGTTTTTCTCTCATCGCTTTTTCATACTCTGCCTGCACAATATCTAATTCTTCTTGCTTGGCACCCAGTTCTTCTTGAGCTTTCTGCAGATCCAGCATAGCAGTGGTTAGGCGATTCTCCTGGATTGCTAAATTAGCCTATGAAGTATGCAAATATAAAAGTGTATTCATACATACAACATCTCAAAGCATTTGCTATAATGTATCTCAAAGAGTTTTACTGTACTACATTTCAAAAATCAAACTGCTCATTAGAGACTTCATCATTCATTAAAAATTTTTATTTGAATTTTACAACAAACTAAATTCTTATGGCAGGTAACTGCTGTTAAGCAGCAGGTCTAACATCAATTATTAAAAAAAAAATAAGAAAAACTTCTGGGAATACCGGCCATTCTCCATCTGGCACAAAAGTTAGTCTGATCTGGCCTGCAAAAAAAACCTGGTGCGACTAGAAGCCTATTTGATTTCTCTGATCATTATGCTTTGTGTAATGAAAGATACTACCTCTAACTACAAATCTTGCTTTCGGTCATTCCTATTCTAAATACAAGCTATTCTGTTTTAAAATCATGCTTGATCTCCTTCTTCCTGACTTTCATTCTTACCTTTTAAAACTATTTAGGCCTGTTTTTCTCTAAATCACAGCGATGAACAGAGTGACTATAGAGTCGGCTTAAGAACTGAGATCCAGAACCTTAAAAGAAACACCTCAAGTTTTTTCTCCTTAATTCTTAACAATTGCAATAGCGAATTAAACTGGATGACAGCTGCTTCAACCCCATTCAGAAGGGGCCCAGAGGCCTAAAACTGCACAATGTCCTTCATAATTTTGACAACTTACAAGTGGTAGCACAATTAAAATATATTTTACTGTAGAGTTACTATTTTAAAGATAATAAATTCCTACAGAGGCATGCACCGGTTGGAATAAGGCAGCTGATGTTCCCAGCAGATGAAATCCTCAGGTGCACACAGGTAGGGAGGAAAAGGAGCAAAGGGTGTTTGTGTGTCTCCCACTGTTTAATAGACTTACCTTTAAAGGCAATACTTCTTTGTTGATGGAAAAAAATGCAGCCATAGCTTTGGTCCATGAGCAAAGGCCAGCAACATTCCCACATACTCTTTTAGCTGTCTCAATGTTGTAGTCCACCATTTCAAAATATGGGCTCAAAAGTTCTACTACTTCTTCATTAATTGTGTCCTTTTGAAATTGCTAAAAAAAAGAGTGCAATATACATAATGTATGTAAGGTATGTAAACTATACATATATGTATTGCAGCACACACAGAACACTACTAAGATCACAAATGTTACTTACAAACAGCTAATATAAAGTTCTCCGTCTCATGCATCTTTGAGATCTTGCTAAAGTCACTCTGTTCTACAGTCTCACAAAATGGAAAAAAATTTCCCTTCAATTATATTCTTCGCTATCTTACACTATCCATTACCATTACACAGCTAATTGTTGATACAAAATATCACTGATATCCTGCTTGAAATTCTGTTTTCTTTAAGACTAAGTAACTAAACTATCTTCAAAAAGAAAAGGAAAAGCTTAGCTCTGGTTTGTAAATATACATTCTACAAGATGGTCCTTTCAAAGTGCAAGCCAGCTCTCTTCTTAAATTACCTTATCTCATTAGTGGAATGTATTTCAATTTTAAGAACTTACTTTGACCATCTCTTTTCTCCAAAAAACATCTCCATTTTTCATCTCCAAAAGCTCTCCATTTTCTCCCTCAAACTTATTTTGATCATCAAATATTCTATATAAATTTGGTCATCTTAGAAGATTTATTTACAAGGTATTTTGAAAGTCCATCACTGATGAACTTGAAAAATAGCTGTTCCCTGAAGCACAAATATGTTTATTTATGCACAAGCAATGAAATGTTTGAGCCTTTCAGAAAATTAAAAATCCCTGTGAGCAGATGCAATGTGAATACTACTTAAATGGCATCCATGGCACTACCAACCATACAAAGTTGGTCAAGCCTGCCATCTGTGATTTTCCGCTGAAGCAGAGACAGATTAAGTAAACTTCTCAAAAAGCAGAAATCAGATAATAACATCCAGTGGGGCAGGATAAGGTATAATTTATTCTGAGTAGATTAATCATAATATTATTAGTTTAAATTGTGAACAGGGATTTATTCACCAGTTTACTCTTCCCATTTCCCTAGACATATGCTATGGAGCTTAAAATCCCAAATCTAAAAAAATTCTGATTTATACATCCTAATAATCAATTATTCTTTTGCAAGGCACTGCACAAGTTGCAATGCTGAAAATTAATGAGAAGTTAGGTACCAGAAAAAAAGATATTTTCTATCAGCTTTAATAAAACAGATAAGTAATGGCTACTCAAACCAAACGCTTAAAGCTTTGAATCATATGTCACTGAAAGTAACTTCATTGCCGTACTGGAGACATTATAATTGATTTATGATCTAACTTTCCCAGAAGGATTCAAATTTATTTCATTATGACATACTTATTTTTAAGCCCTTAACATTTCAGATCTATTGTATCTCTGATTCCCCATGCACATTTGCTCTCCTACGAACACCAGAGAAAACATTGACCCCTATTTTCTTGAATTAAAAGAAAAAAAAAAGGAGGGTTGCACAAGCACCTGTAGGTTCTGCAAGAAGTTCCCTGCTGTCATCAGTTTCAAAGATTCTTGCCATGACGGGATAGTACAGCATTTTTCCTGATCAATTTTCACATTGTTCACTTTTCGCTGGAAGAGCAGTAACACACAATCCATGATACGCATAATGAGGTGAGGAGGTCGACCCAGTGTGCGGACAGTGGCAATATCTGCAGGTTTTATTGTCTGTGAATTTAAAACAAAGGGTAAAGCAATTACTGTTATTGTTTACTTAAGACATAAAACACGAGTCCACCAACAGTATTCATACATTGGAGAAGAAAAAATTATTCAAGTTACTTTTGACTGAAAATAATTTTGCGTCTAAAAAGCATGAAGCTAGAAGGATCCTCCAACCATATTTTCACTACTACCTCCTACCAACTACTAGGAAACCTTATAGTTAGCCCACCTCCACAGCAGCACCTAAAATCTTAAAACTACCACGCACATTTTTGACAAAACAAAAAGCAAAACAGTTATATTTTGAAATTTTATCTATTTTTTTAAAATGCAAACCTATTGACCAGAAACTGAGTCTAGAAAGGAAAATACAGTCTGCTGATATTTGAAGGTGAATTTAGGAAATCAGTGAGAAGGCCTGATACATGTATAGAGTTGCGCCTTCTGATTCATCTTACTGGGAATGTTCCTGTTGTAGAAGCAGGCCTGCGAGAAAAACAAATATATCATAATAACGTATGAAAACCTAGGCACTACTAAGTAAGGCCAAGTAAGCCTTAGGATGCAAATCTAATACTATTAATAGTGTAAATCATGAATCAGAAAGGACTATCAGAAAAGTCTACGGAAGATGTTTCCTTAGAGAAGCACTGATTTGAGCAATAGTGCATACTGCACCACATAAAGAGCAAAAAACCACTGAGCAATGGTAACTGCTGATGGTAGGCCCATTCCTATACCAGACATAACCTGGATTAGAAGCTTTGTTTATTTACAGGCAGTTTAATCAACCTGAGTACATGACAGTGACAAACAGTAAGCAACAGGTTAATGCAGGTGGTATAATACCTTGCTTCTAGGATAGTACATGCCTCACTGGGAATTCATAAAGGAAGATTTTAATTATTTGTGTTTATACTTCAGGAAAGGGATTGTAAATTATTGCAGGTTATCCTGATCACCTTCCTTCTGCCTGTCTGCCATTTCCCTTCAATTTTTGATGCACATTGGGTTTAGTGTGCACCTGATAATTCAGTAGAGTTTTTTCAGATATCCATGTGGAAACTTTAACCGGTGTTTCTTAGTGACCTTTAGGAAATTCAGCACAGCCGTTTTTGCTACCATCCAAACTGTGGCAGAAGAGCTTCATTAATTTCAATTCATTTATTTATTTACTTCTAGTTGTGCATTTAATATGCCATTTTAATTGTAGGGCCAGGGACAACTAAGTTTTATTGAATTTTGACAATTCTTACTCAAACTTTTAAAAATTAATTTCACTATCAGTTTCAAAATACTTATAAACTGTTCTGCACCTACCTTAATGCAACATTTATCTGTCCTAAAATACATAAAAAATTGAGTGAAGTAACAAGCCACAGATCTTTTTTTAATCTGAGAAGCTACCTTTGAATTTATCAAATATTTTAATAGATATTTGTCTGCACTGCAAGCAGAATTCTGTTATAGGTATCCCTAGCTAGAAATTTGCAAATCTGTAATGATTGTCAGATTAATTTTTTGAAAGATGCAGCCCTATCCAAACTCATATAGAGAATTTTCTTGCTTAAAGGAGTTTCTAAGTGAATGAATGCATGCTGAGAATACAGATATGCATGCTGATAGGATTGCTTTTATTATAGTTTTCCTTTCCCCTTTAGCCAAACGGGAAAGCAATTCATTATAGCAAATGAAAGAATTTCAAGATTAAGCCCAACTACCTTGCCCCCTTATGAAGTCTCACAATAATGCTAGTGTGGCTTTTCCTAAAAATCAGATTTTAATTTCTTAGAATCCAAAATTTCAAGAAGAGCAGTATTGTTTTGGTTTGATAACTTTAGCCAAAACCAGAAAGTAAGCTGTAATAAGATGCAGGACAGGACACAGGACACTGGTGCTCTTTTCGTACACTGTCCAGTTAGCACTTTTTGTTTATGTACTGGCCAGAATGCTTACCCAGCTCTGGGTTTTAGTCTCTTTTTGCCTTTCTCCTGTAGGTAAGTATCAGGATCTTATGATCCAGATCTGCTCTCTTATTCTACTCTTATCAGCTGTCATGTCACCAGTTAGACATTCCTGCTCTGCCATTCAAGAATCATTGCAGTTGGAGACTGTTAAGTACCTCTCCCTCAAAGTGCTGGCCTCTAGTATTAGATTTACTTCATATCCCTCTACTGCTGCTCATGACAGAAATGCCTTGAGGGTCATTCTGTCATGCAGTCAGCTGAACAGACATTAAAAAAAATGCTATGTAAGTTCAACAAAAATTAATCTTTTTTCATCACTAATGATGCACCAAGATATGGGCTATCACTCTATTAAAAAAACTTTATAAAAAGAGTATTTTGGAAGACATGAAGTCCCATAGTGAATGCTAGAAATCTGGGTAATGACACAACTCATAAGAAAAAAAGACACTTTTTTTGAATAAGGCAGAAAGACTGCATCTGCAAACTTACTCAAAATATAAGTCATCGGTCCTGAAATAGATGTATTTATTTGCATGCATTTCCTGTCAACTGATGAGTTATGCGATGCACCTGCAATCTTATGTAGCAGTAAAACAAGGTTATACATGGTCCATTTACTAACCTGTAAGGCTGCTTCTGCCTCTTCCAAAGCAGGCTTTGCAGCTTCCAACTTCTCTTCAGCCATGGCTTTATCAACTGAGATACTGTCTACAATAGCTTGAGCTTTGTCTTTCACTTTCTGAACTTCACCCTTTACCTTCTCAGCAGCCTGTGCTTTTACAGTAACTTCTTTCAATACCTAGAATGTGAGAAAACCCACATGCCAAATATTAAAGAAAACACCTAGTTGGAATGTGTCAATTTTTGTTGTAAATTTTTTTGTTGAATTCCAGAACCAGAAAAGTCGAACAAGATGACTTTCATCACTGTTATAATTTTACAAGATCCCTTTTTTCCAACTCTTAACTTCCTTTTAGTTACTTAATCTTTTCAAAATAGAAGAAATAAAAAGAGAAAAAAAAATCAAACAACAATACACTTTGAAGGCTATACATACCATGTCAGCTTTTTCATTGGCAATTTGAAGTTCCTTTTCTTTTACCTCCAGCTCTCTGCTTAGAGCAGCCACTGACTCAGAGGCCTCTTTCAACTTTTCCAGTCCAGTATTCACTCTGGAGTTAAAAAGCATGTAATTCTCTACGTAATTTGCACTCCACTTTCCAAATCATTCCATTAATAGAATGAATCATATCAATCAGAATGAACACTAGCAAAAGATGGTTTACACTAAAAATAAAACTCATACAGGAACTTTCATACAAGTGTTTGATGTCTTCAAACTAAAGTGAACAATAAAGAATTACATTAAGAGAGTCTGTAGCTTGAAATTTTACTCACTTCTAACTGAAATATTATGCCTTTATTATTGCTCAAAAATCCTATGTGTTGGTTCCATATGTCACCATCCCTGTTGAGCTCCAACCTGATACTTGAAGGACTGAGTTCTATACAGTAGAAAGCATTTTTTCAACATTAGAACCCTAATAAATATCTCAAATCAATATTTCTTGTTTGAAGTAGGTATCAAAAATCTAAAAAAGTCAAAATTCTGAAATCAAGACCAACCAAAAGAGAGAAATAGAAAAATAGCATTGAGATAAGCGTTATCTCATTCAGCATTAAAATGCCCCTTCAACAGTGTTTTTTATCTATCAGAACTAAGTCCTCACTTGGGACTTTTCAGACAAGTTTAAGTGGCCCCTACAGAGGCTGCTACTGCAAAGTCTAAGCCGTTCTTGGACAGCTACACAAATACGGGAGAACACAAAGAGTAACATCTGCCAAAGCAATTCAGACTGTGCAAGGTGAAGTGAAACAAACTGACATGTATGAACTAATCTGGTACATTTGAGGTGTTGGGAGGTAAAAAACAGGATCAAACCTCTCTCTTTTACAAGTCTTCACCCATAACATAACTACAGATTTCTAACTCAATTTGGCTTTGAAGCCAAAGAATCTTTCAGAGTGAAATAAACTAGTTTGAGTCTTTTTTTAAAGGCTTCCAGCTCTTTGTGCCAACCTTTCAAAACTGAGAAGACAGCTTTTCTTAAGGGTGATACCAACTGACACACTAAATGCTAATTTTGCATTCTATTTGAGTATTTCTGACATGAAGACAAACCTGCAAATAGACTACATTAGTTTAGTAAAGTATCCAAAAGGACAATTAATGTATCAGAAACACTTTAATAATCTACAAGTAAAAAGCTCAGCAGCCTAAATTAGGCTCTATGATCACAAAACCAAAAACGCTAAGGGTGTTTCTTACATGTTCATATCAGGAGGATACAACTGTTTAGCAAGAAAACAGAAGCTGATCTCCAGTAAATTAACTGCTATTGCAAGTATATTATGAAACTACATATAGATGTTTTCTTTTACTCATTAAAAATAGATATGAATAATTTATATTCACCTTTTTTCCTACCAATTTGCTTTTTCATACATCCCTACTCTTTTACCCTCCAAAAATATATAGTCTTTAACTTATATGCCAAGAGCAACTGTAATACTTGATTGTTATACCTTTACAGAATTTAGGACATTTAAAAAAAAATCCTTTTGCTGTGCAAAGGGACAAGCCATGCATTGAAACGAAGCATATCAGAATACACCTATTTGGGGAAGCAAACTACAGAAAGACAGTAGTAAACTGAGCATTTAACCTGTTTGCTAATGTCTGTACTTCAGCACGCTTTTCTTTGTATGTGGTTTTATATCCTTGAATAAAGGACAGGTAGGATTTGGGAGTCACATATGTAGAACGTCTGTATCTTTGAAAATAATCAGAACACTTCTCTGCCACTCCATCCTGGAATGAGCCCATACACTGCACAATTTCCCTCTTCGTATCAGCAGTACAGTCCATATCAAATGAGGACAGGAAATGTTCAGATACTTAGGAAAGAAAGAAAAACATAAATGTAAGTAAATATTCAAGAAAACCTCTTATAAACAAGGCAATATAAAACATATCAGTATGTATTATGTCAGATTTCATGCAGCTTCTGAAACACCAGTTGTCTTCACCACCAGATTCTTAACATTATTCCACACTTCTCAGTAAAAAGTATTGACAAGAATCTGGCATTCTTGCACCTCCAAAGTGTGCAACTCCTTTCTCTCTCTGAACCTGTGTAAATGCTAGCCACTAGTTATTGGGTAATCACAGCCTTCCTCTGTATGCCTGACCACAGGCACAGTCACTAATAATTCCTTGCTTTAGTAGTATTTTGCCTTCTTTACTAATGCCTTTAATCCATCTGCAAGGGGAATTTTTCTTCAAACTGTTTTCAGAGCCTTTCCTCTGTTAGAAATATTTCAACATTTTAATACAGCAAGCTTTAAAGAAGAAAACATCTATATCAAATTTTGGAACCAAGTAAGTTTCTTTTGCTAGTGTGCTGGCAAAATTCAAAGCAATTAAAACAACTCCATGACCACTGATCAGAGAATTAAATATCGGCAAAGGCAAAACGTACACACACCTGCCACTAGAGCATCCTTAGGCCATCGGCTGAACCAATCTATAGTGCATCCAGAAACGAGAGCAGGGAATTTCAGGGCCCTATTTCGGAATTTTTCACCTACTGGTGAAAAGCAAAGAACCACATGTAGGTTCTGACGGACTCTGGTCATGAAGTAGTCATACAGAACCTCACTGGTTGGAGGTCTACGTGGATGTTCCTTTTTGAAGGTAGGTATGAGGTCACTAATGATCTCATCTACTTCGTCACGTGCAAATAAGTTTGACACCTTTAAGAAAAAGGAAAATTTTTTCATGCTTTATAAGATGATCCAAAATAGAGTATATAGTATATAATTCATTTAATACTTAGCATTTCAGGAAGGGATATACATTTTAGACACTGAAGTTATTAGGACCCACCCCACTCCTTTAAACTAGAAGTTTTACTGAAGTGATTCCATTAAACACATTGAAATCTAACTTGCTTTAAAAGTAAAGCCCACTTTCACATCTGAAAAACAAAGAATCCATGTACAAAAGCTTTGTTTTCTTCTCTTAATATTCTAATAAGCAGAAGAAATTACTTTGAAACACATCCCTGAAATTAAAAATCCAAACAAACAAATAAAAGCCATCCACACCATTCTGGACATAAACTTACCATACAAAAACTTATTCTAGACTAATTATTTAAATAATTAAATATTTAATGTAACAGACAATTCTGTTAAACTTCAGCGATGTTCCTCAAGTCTCTTTTTTTTTTTTTAAGCTATTTTCATGTCCCTGACATCTTATCAACATTTAAAAGGATATGACTTAGACAATTTGTCTGTATGGAATGATGACGCTCATTCTTAATTTTACAATGGCTTTGTCTCACTCTAACCTAGTATAATGAATTTTTTCCATTCTTCATAATACTGTAATGATAAAAAGCACTTGAGTTTTAGTTTGTGGATGTGTGCCCTGTGACATATAAAGGAATATTCAACTAAATTTGGTTATTTTACTACAGAATTATAAATTTTAAAAAGCAGAAAAACTATAATGAGAAAGCATCTTACCTCTCCTGATGATAAAACATTGTTCAGGTATTCCAAGAAAGACTCATCTTTGATCTCATTGTCTGTAAAAAGAAAACAGACGCCTTTGCCTTGCAGTCCTGCTGTTCTGTACAAGAGTTTCAGATCTTCCATCAAGTTTAAAGTGTTGTACGATCTACAAAACATGACAGTTGTACTAATATTCGTTCTTTTTAAAAAGGGCTTCCAGTTAAAAGAAAAAGAACAAGCAAATTTAAGTAAGAAACAATCTCTTGGAATTTAAGGGAAAAAGGTGCCAAAGTCCAGCAATTTTCACTTAGATTAAGAGGAAAGGCATAGCTCATTTCAAAGTCTCACTTTAAATACCTCATCTGTTCTTCTCTTGCTTGCTCTCTTTTTCACCTCCCACATCAGTAAAAAAAAATTAAAAACCACAACCCGAACCCAGCAAAAAAGAAAAAAAAAACCCAAACAACAAAACAACCCCAAATCTGAAGTCTTATCATACTATTTATTTTTCTTTTGCTAGAAAAAGTGAAAAGACAGACAGGTAGTGTCTTACAGGATTTTGCCATGTGCTGAATGCAATAAGATACTTTATTTAGTCAATAAAATCTAAAAAAATAAGACTTAGTTGGCCCTTCTGGTGGAAGTCATCACCAATGGTGGCACACTCACAGTTTGAAAAAAAGGAAAGAGAGCAGCAAC
This sequence comes from Rhinoptilus africanus, assembly GCA_013400135.1. Lineage (NCBI taxonomy): Eukaryota > Metazoa > Chordata > Aves > Charadriiformes > Glareolidae > Rhinoptilus > Rhinoptilus africanus. The sequence continues at coordinate 137,941 of VXBO01000491.1, forward strand.
AAACTAAGACATTAAAAAACTTAGAAAGTATTAGACAAGGTGTGGTGGGTTGACCTTGGTGCTTACCCAGTTGTTTGCTCTCACTCCTCTCTTCCATCTGCTGTTGCACAGGAGGTTTTTTGCCCTTCTTAAATATGTTATGACAGAGGCGCTACCACCATCACTGACTGGCTCAGCCTTGGCCAGCAGCGTTTCCACCTTGGAGCCGACTGGCACAGGCTTTATCAGATATGGGGGAAGCTTCTAACAGCTTCTCACAGAAGCCACCCCTCAGGAAATAAGTACACTGGGGTTTTAATTTTTTTCATGATGATGAAGACAATTTTTTGCATTTCAGCAAAAAAGATCATAATCACCAAGATAAGGTTCCATACACATGTTTAAAAATGAGACATTTCAAAAGCAAAGACACCACTAAGATTAGAAATGGACACAGAGAAGACACAAATATTCTATGCCCTTTTCTTTCAGCTGCAGAGAGAAACAATGACTGCAAGAGTTATTCCATTAATTACTCAAAATTAGACAAAAATACTGATCTGGAAAAAATACTTTCAGTTATATGCATTGAGTTAGGAATATGACTATCACTTACCTTGGTGGCTTAAATGAAACCATTTAAAATCCAACAATTATTATCTTTAAGAACTCACAGATCAAGAAATTTTAGATTAACTAAGGGCAAATTATTCTATCCAAGAAGGATTCAAAAATTTTCCTAAAGGTATTTTGGCACAAATTATTAGATGTGTTTTAGATAAACACTTTAGGTTAGGAAAGCACAGAGTTTAATTTTATAAATCAATTCACACTTCTGCACTTGCTTGTTGACCCACTTGGAGAACTCCCAAGCGGTTTGTAAGGCAGGATTATGTTTTATCAGAATCTTTGATGAGTTTTTCCAATAACCATGTTTATTCAAATCTTCACTCAGTCTATTCTTCATGATAGAATTTTTTTTAATTCATCTGGTGTGCACATCATGTTTACAAGCCTTCAGATGTAAGGTTTCCACAGATCTTTTCTGGACTTTTTTTTCATTGGCTTTATAGAGGCCTTCTTATGATCCTCAGCTGCCATGCAACATGTGGGAAGCTGCACACTATTTTTTTAACTCAATATTTCACACTCTAATGACTTCATAATTCCTTGTGAATGATATCCAGCAATTTATCACTGCTTGGTTTGTCAACTGTACTTTAATCTCTCATGAGGTAATTCCTATTTCAGATAGATCCTCTGATGAGATCCTCATCAGGAGTCATTCTCACATGTGAATCTACAATTTCTTCTGCAGCCAACACAGTTACAATAGAATTAAAATAATTTAGTTTCTCCACAATGACATCTTATTTGAGTGCTGAAAATATTTCCTGATCACTGACTTGTCCTACAGAAACTTTGGGAGACACTTGTTCCAAAATATTCAGAGAATGATTTATAATTAATTTTTTATATCTTTTGTGAGTTATTCGTAACGAAACCACATTAAGTTGAACAATATGAAATAAGGCAATTTATAATTGGAAAAGACTGTCAAAATACTGACATATACACAAGATCTACCACATTAATGGGCACGGATGAGGATTCCACCTCCTCACATGGGCATTATTTTAAATATTACAAGATAAACTCATAAAGCATTACGGATAGATACCACCTACAAATACTTTCAGTACGGTTTAACGCATTGTGTAAAGATATAGAGTAAAAATAACTTGACACTGCCAATATTCCTTTTCATTCTGTGAAACACATGAAACAGTTTACAACCCCAAAGACAGTAAAAGCTCAGACTTCTTGTAGAAAATCAAGCAAATTTAGTAAGTCGCAAAGGATTTTCATGTCTTTCCACTCTAGGCAACAGTGCTATTTTAATCTTGTTCTTTCTCCCACTGCAGAGACTGGGAGCCTGTTTTTTTTATAGGAAAAGTTCAAACACAAAGTACTTATTTACTTAAATTTTAATTAATGCTCACCTTGTTAGCATTATCTGGAATGTATCATAGCCAGCTATGAAAGATGCCAGTCTTGTCAAGCTCTGCTTTCCTGAGCCACCAACTCCAACTAAAAGAGCATTTCCACAAGGAGTGCGAATCACCCGAGAAATCTGTGTAAAATCACAGTAATTTATTGTTACAAAGTGGAAAGTTAAACACCCAAAAATCCTATGCTACTGCAGCAATAAATTTATATTAGAAATGTAGAACAAGTTTAATTCAGGGAGTCAATATTACTCTGAATATATAGACATTTGCACTTTGCACTATTTTCTGTAAACCTTACAATAGTATAGCAACCACTTGATTCCATCACTGTAAACTTTCAAATATCAGTAGAATTGCATCTCACACTTCCACAAAGCACAAGTAAATCTCAACTGTGATTTGCTAGTAATGTGCTATCACGGCATGACAGATTATTAGAATGGGGAAGGAAATAATCATTTCCCCATTACCATTCCCTCTGGACAACTTTAGTGTGACTCATCTCTCCAGGCTCCTTCACTGTGACCAGAAAGACAAGTTGTCCCAGGCCTGTTAAACTCAGGTCAAACAGTCTCCAGTATTCTCTGCAGCAGGGCATAATACTGCCTTTATAATCAAGCTTCTTAAGCTTCTAGTTTACTTGATCATAAAAATGCACGATATCAGTATGAATATTTGGTCACAGTGGAACATCTCACAGTCACAGTAGTGAAAATTTCAAATTTCATTATTTATCTTTTAAAGCAAAAGGCAGTAGTTACCTACTATTTCACATTTCTGTTCAATTCAGGGCAGTGCAATGTAAACAAACAGACTCTTTGCAATTCAGAGCAAAATAATTTTCATCATTAATTGTGAACTGCATGCAGCACCCGTCCCACTGTCCACAGGCAAAAAACAATGCCAAGAAATCTGGAATTAGGTAGAAAATGTTACCTGATGCTGAGAAAATATGCCTTTAAGCACAGAAGACAAACTGGCTCCACACCTCATCAGTTGCATGTGGACAGGTGAGTTATAGTACACAGAAGAGCCTACATCAATTTCCAAACCAGCATGGAGCCACTTGCCCCTCAAAGGCAAGGTAATAGCAACCAGCTGGTTAGCAGCTGGTCTCCTCTGCATGAGCAATGGTGCAGAGTATTGGCTCCTGTTCTCTTTATTATTTTGAACATCCCTCTGATGGCCCTAGAATTTCATCATGCCAATAAGCAGCCTGGGATACCTATTTGTTTACCTTTCCTCTAATATACGCTTTTTCAAATTATTAAAAATAGTTATGTCAGTTCCCTGCAGTTTTCAACCCATATATTTTACATATTGAGGGCAATGTATTTGTTCTTTTTCATGGGTTGATGTTTTATAAGCGAACGTAAAATCAAGTATGAAGGCTTATTCTAAGCATACTTAGTATTTAAGCAGAGAAAGAAAAACATATTTGCACACCACCTTTGGAATATTGTTGATGACTTCAATTATGGCTACTAGATCTTCTCCAGGCAGAGGCACACAAGCTGCAAATTGGAAGCTTTGTTCTCTGTTTAAGATATTCCTCAGCTTTAACGCATTCAAGTCATACTACATCACCTCAGATTAGGCATTACCTTAACTGTGCTTACCTAGCTTTCTCTTAGAAGCTGTCTCAAGTCTAGCTCTGGCCTGCGCAGCTGTAAACACTGCTTTCAAGAATATGGGATCAGAGAAGCACTATATATTCATTTTATCCAGGTGAAAGTTAGAATAACATTTCAGATAATTACCATCTAGCTACCCAAAGAAGAAATTGCTGATGACAGGTGGCTCTTCAATGATTAAAAAAAATAAAAGAAAAAATATATTTTTTTTGCTAGATCCTGAATTTATATTGTTTGGGTTTTTTTAACTAGGAATAAGCCTAAAGCTTGTTAGTAATTGTGATGATGATTTAACAATTTTCCTAAAGAAATCCATAGCAGAACATCATCCATTTTGCAGGGAAGACCTTAAAAGGGACTAATTTTGTGAAATTACAAGAATCTATCCAAAAAATTTGAAAACTGCAGATGCAATGTGTTTTTCAACTATAATTAAATTGGGTTTATATTTATTACATTATTTTTTAGGATGGTACAATCCAATATTCAGTTCTTAACAATTTATGATAAGAAATACAGATAACGTCACTCAGCTGTGCCTACTCCTTTATATGGAACCAATTATGTCCTAACACGATTTTTATTTGGCTCATTCCAAAAATGGAAGGGCTCTCAGAAGAATTAACAAGAAGAAAGGTTGAAAGACAGTTAGAATAGTTAGGACCATGATCCCACCAGACATAAAAGACAGATAGATAGATAAAAGAACAAGTAAGAATACAGTAAGACTGTACCTTGACTAAGTGAATCATAGCATCCTCAAAGAAAACCATGTCCATTCCAGTACCACGGACATTCTCATTGTATGATTTTAAAAACATATTTAAACGATTCCGTAGCTGATGAAAGGAGTAAATTGGCTCATAGATTTTGTGAATATCTAAATTAACCTCCGATTTTTCACCTAGAACAAAAAGCAAGTAACAAAACCTTAGGAATTTAAATGATTGATGAAGGTTCAACGTGAGAATAAATGAAGGTAATTAGAAGTTTCTTTAACTACCCAGAATCAGGTTTATTATACACAGTATTACTCGTTAGATGTACATATGAGAGTGCTGCCTATACCCTACCTACAAGGAACAGTAAGTGCAGCTGCTTAATTCTCAAAAAATCAGCAAAAACTAAGAAGCCCTCTTTCTCTACATCTGAAAACGGAATGATGAAAAACTGAAATTAATTTAGATACTAGAAGCAGAAGTAGCATCAGAGAATGAAGGTAAATAAATATTGCAGTTAAAAATTACAAATAATCTTTTTTGTAAAATAAAAATATTCTAAGTTGATTAAATCATCACAGTAGTGAAAAAAAAAATTACTACTCAATGAATAATTACCACCAAAAAAAGCAGTGTATTCACCGTGAAAAGGCATACATTTGTTTCATCAAGTGATCTGAAAGTCACAAGGAATTGTTAACTCTTCCCCACCAAAGGAAAGGAGGAAATAGTGCTCCTGACTCATCTTTCCATTCATAAGTGTTAATCATATTTAAAGTGACATGCCGTCATTAGTAAGACTTGTTACTCACAGTAAATAAAATCACAGAAAAGTTGAGGCTGACAGGGATCTCTGGAGGTCATCTGGTCCAACCCCCCTGCTCAAACAAGACTACCTAGAGCCAGTCCCCCACGACCAAGTGCAGATGGCCTATGAATATCTCCAAGGAGTGAGACTCCACAAACTCTCTTGGCAACCTGTGCCAGGGCCCAGTCACCCTCACTGTAAAAAGTGTTTCCTGATGTTCAGAGGGCCTAGTAGTGACCCCTGGAGTACACCACTGGTTACTGGCCTCCAGCTAGACTGTGCCATTGATCACCACCCCCTAGGGCTTTGCCATTCATCCAATTTTCAACCCATACCACTGCTCATCCAAGCCCATGTTTCATCACCAAATAATTGACAAATTTCATTGGAAGAGTGTCAGCAAGCAGACACCATGTGTTTTTTTGGTAATTGGCTTGGTTTTCCTCAAAAAAAAAAAAAAAAGGTTGACAGAGTACAATTTTGCTCTTATTTACATACACCTAGCTCCAATAGTTTCAAGATTTCATGAAAAGCACTGGACAAGATTTCATGAAAAGCACATAAAGCACTGGAAGTCATTGGAAAGGGAAGTAAAAGGGGGGAAAAGCAATCAAGTTGTACTGTATTTAGAATAGTATCTGTAATATTTTTCTCTTTTTAATTTTTTTTCCATTTCCTTCTTGCATGTTTTGTTTTTACAAATTAGCAGTGGTCCAATAATCATGCAGCTTCCAATAAAAACAAAAAAAAACCCACACCAAATCCAAACATATACATTTATATAAATAAAAACCAGTTTAAGGAAATTGCCTTTTACCACAGAACTAAACCTCTCAAAATAAAGTGATTGTTAATTCTCATTCCGCTTTCTGTTATATTGCATTCTGTGTATGCCTGAAGTCACCTTAATTTCAGATTTTTTTAGCTCTGTATTGTTTCTGCATTTATAAACATTCCTTTAGATTTGCATTTATAAACATTCCTTTAGATTAACACCTAAATAAATCAACTGACTTATTTTAACCTGCACAAACATTGGTTAAACAGTATTCCAGGTGGAAATAAGTTTCTTGTAAGTTGAATTAGACAGATAAACAACTCAGCTATTGATAAGGAACTAATAAGGAATACAGCAAGGAGTTAAACTGTAGTGATGTTCTTAGTTTCAAACCATTTAAGAGAATTGTATCAGCTTAATCTTGTTTCTGCAGTTCTATTATTAATGGCAAAAGATAGCATGAACTAAACCTAAGAAAAGGCAGACGTTTACATTATTTACAGAAGCAGCTAGTGTAGTATATTATTTTAAACTCTTCTCTAGGCTCAAGATTCAGAATCATAAGTACTGAATAGCCATGTCAAAACTAACTGATAAAAAAACACCTTTGAAAAGTTTGAGGGTCTTGGTAACACTAGCACCAGTAACAATTTCTGGGAAGCTAAGATCTAGAAGTTGAAGGTTCAGCTACTTCGTCTCAAGTCTTTCTGTATTTATCTGGGGGACAAATACGTTGTGACTCATGCACATTATCTGGCAGTTTTGTCTATCTGCCACATCGATGGAAATGGAAGCAAGGCTCTCCTACACAGATAACCTAGATATAAGTATGGGCTTTAATATCCCATTAATATAAAGATGTGCCACAATTGGTAACACAGGCTACTTTCAGACTACTTTTTTTTTACTGGACAGAAAAGCAGGCATTTATGCATAAATATATTATGCATTTTTAAGACATATTTCTATTAGCATCTATTTTTTCGTATGCCCTTCCCTATTCTTGCCATCTCCATGGTTATCAGAGTCCATCTTTACCATCTTTACTTTGAGGTGCATCCCTTAAGAAGTCAACAAAGAATGTATCAATATCAGGATCCAGCAGAGCTTTTGTTTCTGCAAATTCCTTCTCAATGAGTTTTGCCACAGCTTTGTCAAACCAGTTTACATCTTCTGAGGTGGTGAAACGATCAGCAATTACACACTTACATTCATGCTTCCACAGTTTTATCAGTATCTATATATAAAAAAAAAAAAGGCATTTGTGTCAGATTAGGCTTGTAACAAAGCTATGTCAATTTAAAAGCCACGCTTTTATTTATTTATTTTAAAATCATATTAGCACTATTGAAAAACACAGTAGTATTTTGTGGTTTATTCAGAAGAGATACTTTGAGCTTCTCATTCTGCCCAATGGCATTTTAACCTTACATTCAGTTCACTGTGCAAGAAGCCTTAATCTAGCATTCCAAACCGTACCGTATTTACTGAATTAAGATTTTATTTCCCTAGCCCTAAAACCATATCTGTACCTGTCAACACATGTTTATGCACTGATAAAAAGCTTTTTAAGCTATTCATTAAGTAGAAGATGGGTGGAAAGAAGATCATGGCACGAATAATTTCATGCCAAATACAGATGTCACTCCCAATTCTATATGCAAAGTAGTTAGAGGAGAAAAAAAAAAATATGTATAAGTGTTTATATTATTTCTTCTCCAAATTCAATATACCTTTAAAATCCTGCAGTTTGGTTTTGGAGTTTTGGAGAAGGAAAACCTGCCAGGTTCTTAATCCCATCAGCACTCATTTTAATCCTGCACTATTAACTACACTTGGAAAAAATTCCAAGCACTCCTTGAAGACCTCTTGTTTGAGCCTACAGCACTTGATACAAATGACATAGACTATGTCAAGTATCAGAACTAATATGTAAATTTATACAATCAGATTTTGAGCAATTGTTTGTTATACTTTGAAAGACATTAATTGAGAATATATATACATATAATCATCTTAGTGTTGTGTATTCTTAGCTTCACAAATTAAAATAAATTCTCAAATTTAAATTTTAGATGTAGTAGAATTCATGAGCTTATTCAACAAGCAGGGACGTACATAAAACATGAAGTGATTATATAACCTAAATGTATAACAAATTTTCCATGATTACCATAAATATTGCTTTTCCAGCACATCATGTTTCAGTGCTCAAAACACTAAATGCCTTTTCCTTAAAATAATTAAGAGAAATGATGCATAAAGTATTGAGTGTTTCTGGAAGAAAGGTGGATTATGGAAAAAAAATAATATTACTATGACTTGCTACTACTTCTTCCTTTTAAGTCATAAACCAGAAATCATTTGTTAGACAGATACTAGGCTGTGACTGGAAATCTCAAGACACTAGTGGTGAGAGTGATTTATTTTTATTTAATCAATATATATGTATTTTCACTGGGTTAAATTAAGTTCATTGCTTCTCATAATTTTCTGTACTCACTTCTTTCAAACCAACTAGCATTTGTCAGTAACAGAACAAGCAGCTAGAAGCAAACCCTCTTCTGCCAAAAGAAGTGGGGTTTGTTACAGTTATGCAAAAAAGTTGCCATTTCGGTTGGCACTGTAAAAGCTGGACTAAAACATCTTTGTCTTAAAAAAAAAAGGTTGAAAAACTTTTAATCAGAAATTATATTTTTCTAAAGTAAACTCAAATGACAAGAAGTTAGACTCTTTAACCTCTTTGCTACACTAATTATACGCTGATTATACCAATGCCACTGATGCGTTGAACTCACCTTTGGTTCATTGATCACTTCTGATGTAGTGTTCAGCATTCCTTGCCAAATCCTTGAGAGGTCTCGAAGATTGAAGACATAATGGAACTTGGATGGCGTGGGCAACATTTTTAGCTTGGTAATCTGCCACAGCCTGCGTGTCAGTGGAACCAATACAGCTATTGTTTTCTTCACATCTTCTGAAAATCCCCGCTCACTACAAAAGTGCCCTTCTCCAATTACACCTGTGAAAAAAAAAAATACCAAATGATTTTTCTAAGACACACTAGCACAACACCAAGAGATACAATCTTCTTAATTTTCTTTTCTTTTTTATTCCCCAAAACCTTTTCTAAGTTGTTGAAATGGCTTTCAAGTCTTCATTCTAATCTTGATTCACCTGGTTTTAACACCATTCTGTGAGCAGCTCACTGGGTATTTAGCTCTAGTGTCCATTAAAAATATTCTTTTGTCTACCAAAATAGCTTCCACAGCCTCTGAATAGCTAATCTCTTCTCTGAGACCAATATGACCCTGTAACACTTAAGCAACTCACCAGCATTGTCACTAAAACTAGAAATGGCTTTCATGCCATTCTTCCTAACACTTAGCATACCAATAGATTCAGAGATGTGACCGGACCTGAAAAACTTACAGACTGATGAAGCTGCAAGTGGGGAGTAAATACTGAAAGAAACCTTGTTAAGCAAATCAGAGAGGGGTTAAGCCTCAGTTTTAATCATAAAGTTTTTAAAAGGAGGGATAAAGAAAAATCAACTATCATTTTCAAAAATGGGATGGATACAAAGCTAATTTCCCTTTACCAAAAATTTTGTCAATGGAAGAATTAGAAGGCAGAGTACAGTTGAACACAGAAAATTGCCTCTTGAGCCTCTGTGGAACATCATTGCGACCTCCCCCAGGGTGAATCATGGCAGCCAAAAACTGAATGTCCACAATGTTGGTAAATTCACCAGGCTTTTCCAGGTTATACAGTCCATTCTGTTCCATCAGCTGTCTAACTATCTCATTAGTCACCTGTAAAATAACCAGGTATTATATGACAGAACATTATACATGCAACTAAATGCAATACAAAAAATACTTACGTACTTGAAAGGCCAAATAAAGAGTATACCATTATTTTCTCACACAAACTCCTGCTTATTTGCTTCAGGAGAAAAATGCACTGCTAGGAATAAGCATATTTAGATTGTCCTTTTCATCAGTAATATCTATGGACAAAAATTCTGAGAGCAGAGGGGAATCCCTAGCTTACAATTAACCCTTCATACTTCAATTCAGATTCGCTTGAATGCTGCATGGTTTCCAATACTGTTGGTTTGGATAAACTTCTCCCTTTTAACACAAAATTTCCAGTTTCTTCTAATCATGCCCAAACTGATTCACCTTTACATGTTGCATTTGTTACTAAATATTTTGATGAAATTTCCATGTGTAACAATCACATACTTTTTCAAGATCCAAACAAAGAATTACTTCGACATAAAAGAATGCAAGATTCCTTTCCTCAGCCATAAATGGACCCCTTGCTTTTCTATTTGACCATTTGAAAACATCCCACAGACAGTACATTACACACCTATACTTGTCTAGAAATTCTAACATTTTCCAAAGCAATATACCTCAGAACAATCTTGCCAACCTACATAATGATTACTTCCATTTTTTTTTCTAAAGCAGAGAAGTCACTTCTTACCTCCCAGTGTTCACAGTATTTTGACTATTGTCCACACAGCCAGTTTTCTATGACAATTTGTGTGCCAAAGGGTTTTTTTCTAATCAATTTTTTAAAAAAATTTATTTTTATTAAAAAATGAGTGTTGACAAAACACGTTATTAAAATTATACAGGCATGCTTTAAGGAATACTCGAACCGCTTCTTGTAGTCAGTATATCTATATTCAATTAATTCATGACAATATAAAACTAGATAGATTCTTTAAAAAGAGTGCTTAAAAATTAAGCACTACATATCCTATTTACCCCCTACTGCCTGATTAAGAAGAAAAGCCAGTTTTACAGTCTAGCAAGAAAAGAAAGAAAATATCTTTTGACATCTTTTTTCTTCTTTTACGAACTAACCTGATCTCCCCATTCATTTATTATGGGCATATTCACATCATCAATGAAGACTGTCATCTTTTTGCCTGCAGGCGGACCATAAGTTGTGCCCATGCGCTTGTCCACATAACTTTCTATTGTACGCTGTTAAAAAGCAATTATTAGCATAGTTACAAAGTGCTCTTCCGTTCATACATGATTCAATCATTTAAACACAGTGGTAGTTTTGTCACAGAGAATTTTACTAAGGAAGGTTTAGATAACACATCTGCTGGAGGTAATTGCACTAGTTCAACTAGAATGTCCGAAATCTCATGCTATACAGCTTTAGGTTGGTATCATATAAAAAATGTCTGTGAGACCATGCGTAACCGTTTCATAATTTTGAAACCATTTCAAACTTTTATTTCATTTTATTCATTTATCTGCAGAATTGATGGTTATTAGCAATAAAGATTAAACTAATAATCCATCAGATGTGAAAGATGTGATTCTTGAAGATCTTTCCAACAGACATCAACGTACATCATAAATAAGCATACAGTGATAATTAAACTCATATACGTAATAGACTTGATGAAATAACTTTGCCACTAGTTTTCTTCCCATCATCTTTCCATTGCTCCATTCTTCTTAAAGCCCAGTTTTTATTTATTCTATGCCAAGTGAAAGCTCACTTAACCATGCACAGTTTTTCTTTAGTGCAAATCTAAATACCTGCATTCTTACGTTGTGCCAAGGCTCCTGTACAGTAGCCTGGAAAGCCTTCTCACACAAGTGTCATCAGTTAGACTGAGATTTTAGTAAGTCAGGGTAATTTAAAAGCACATGTGTTGTAACAGACAATGCTTTGGCCCAGATTGTTATCAGGATCTTATAAGTCTGTTAGACTTGCACATCCATTTCAGATGTCTTGATCATCAACAAACTATCATCTATCATCAGTAAACTTGACATCTATTTCACAAAAATAGAGGTACCAACACTACTTTTTGATTCTATAGCCCAATTGATAGAAGGAAAAATACCAAGGACAATAAGACCAAAATTACATAATTGTATATTAAACATGTTAATAGTTTCTACTATGCTATAAAGCCAGATGATTGGCCATGAATTAAGCTTATAGACAGCAAAGACTTCTGATTACAGCACAGACAGTGCTTCAGCTTGGCATATGAAACCACATTAAAAATATTTCCCATGCATATTGCCAGCAGGTTAAAGAAATTTGAAATAATTCAGTGTAGTTCAGTAGAAATTTGGACAAGCAGTACAGTCAGGATTTAAGTATTCATAGTTCTATTTAGAGCAGCTGCACTGCATGTGTTACTTTTTTAATGAGTAATTTAATTTACTGGAATTTAAATTGCAGACAGCACACTTTTTATGACAGATTGTTGTGGGTAGCACTTATTTTACTCGTGGCTTTTAGTGAAATCTGATGGAAGTCACTGACAGCTCTACCCCAATTAGTGAGAACTGATACATTTGACATAAAAACATTAAATGTGATGAAGCAAATAATACGCATGGTATTACTATAGTCCAAGAACAGCTCAATAACTACTGAAGAAGTTGAAGGGAAAATGGTTTTTACAGAGGTCTTTTAAGTAATGTGTTAGGACACTTTGCACTTTTAAGCAGGTGGCTTTTTTGTTTCCGCACTAATTTTCAATTAAACAAACCACGTTCAGAAGCATCCTCCTGGCAAATTCCCAGAACAATCTCTGAATCCAGTCACATTGTATCAGAAAGTAAATGACTGTACCTGGAAAATTAATGGGGTAGTTGCAGATGAAAAATTTAAACTCTTAGCCATGTGGCTTTCAGGGTTATATTTTGACATAAAACCTTTGATGATAACAGTCTTTGCAGTTCCTTGCTCACCAATTAGCAGGACAGCCTGGACAAAGACAATATTGAAATAAGACAAAACACAAGAGCTAGGTGTCTTGGCAAAGCTTCAGCAATCCCATTTAGCTTTCAAACTGAAATGAAGCTAGAAAAGCTATGTAAAATGAATTCTCAACTAGGGACATGTGGAAGCAAAATAGTTAATGCTTCATAGACTTTTGTAGGCCTCACAAGTTAAAAATATTTGCAGCTAATGGTTGTATCTGTTAGCACGATTTAACTAAAAAAGGAATGGATTATTCATATAAGTAGTTGGTTATTTGAAAAAAAAAAAAAAAGATGTACTGTCTAGAGCCTCAGTATCTGAAAGCGTTCAGTTGATGGTTTTATTTACCATATCCTGCTTATCTGACGCAGTTTTAATGAAGACCAGCTTGTATAACCTAAAGGTACTTAAACTCTGTCACTGCCCCAGGTGGGCAGAGTTCATATCAGTGGAGTTCAGCACTCTGCTGTCCTGTGTGCTGCCCCCTGTCCAACAGCCACATGAAAAAATTGCTTCTGTTCTGACCTGATCTCAGCTGTAATTACCGTTATTTCGGGACAGGTGAGGGGAAGACAAAAAAAGTCTGGAATCAGTGAGTATTCAAGAGTTCAAGCATATTTACATGAATTTAGGTCCTAGAATCACCATTTTATGTTAAAAAAAATCAAGTTCTTTCTTTTCAGTAATATAATATTTCACTTCTAAAGCAAAAACTTTATCATGTGTACTGTTACCACTATTACAATGTGAAATACAGGAGAAGTACCTTGCCCTGTTTTGCGATAGTTTCGATAAGGAAATCCATTCTCACATTGTCAACATTAGGTACAAGAATGGAGCCATACTCTGGTGTGCTGATACTGGGATATACATACTCTTCAACACGTGTATTCCAGTGCATCCATTTACCTAATAAGAAGGAAATAAAGTTAATGTTTTAGAAATACAAGGCATCATCGCTTCTTTTCTTTTCCATTGAGTTGACTCATCTTTCAGTGCCTCTGTCTCACATACAGAAATCCCACTCTGTAAATTCGGACCAAATTCAGACCAAAACTATAGAATCCCTCAAGTTGTATCTAGGAGCTTTACTCCTCTTTCCTACATAACTCATGACAAGGGCAATGCTTTGTCACTATTTTTGTTCACTTGACAATTCATCAGCACCAAGTCCATACAGCTTTCTGTAGCAATACATCCAGATTCTGATTTCTCACAGGAAACAGAGAAAAAGCTTTATACAGCATCACCAGTAAAGTGTATCTGTAAACCAAAACTTGCTAAGGAACACAAAAGAAGGTTAGCTACAAAAAAAATCTGAATTCATTCTCTAAAAGAAGCACAATTTTAAAACTACTTTTAAGTTTTATCCCATATCACCCAGCTGAGTTACTAACCATCAGTTGCCACATAATAATCAAACATGGTATCTTCACTGCCTTCTGGGATAGAGGGAAGATCAAGTTTTATTGTTGCATGTTTTCGAAGCCAGTGCTCCATTTTGCATCTGTCTTCCAGTTCTAGTAATGCTCCTACACTCCACATAAGAGAGAAGATGTACAGCCTTTCCAAGTACTTTGGAGTCAATTCCCCTCCTTGCTCCTGAAGGATTGAGTTAGGTTTTTATTTTTAATAGCCTGAAAAATTTACTTGATAATCATTAGTAACATCAGGTTAAAAGCCTTCAGTCATGTTTAAATTTACTGACATCTTCCTCAATGAATAGACTAAACAAAGTAGACCCCAAAATATAGAAAAGTACCCTGTAAGTATCACTTTTAATCACCCATTACAGCATTTGATCTGTTTAAATTCTAATTATAATCTGATAACAATGCACCCAAAAAAACATGAAGGAAAACTGTTGTCAGATGCATGCTACATGTCAGCGCTTAACATCAAATCCAAATGGGAAAGAGAGCACATCCTAGCTATTATTTTCTAAGAAAAAGTATTCCTTATTAACCTGCATGTTCATTTATATTCCAAGTCATTTAAAGAATCACCTCTCTACATAACCTCATAACTTAAAATTATCTTAATTACATTAAGCAAATATAAAAAAATCCACACTACCTTAGGTGGGATAAGGCCCTGCAGCATGTTAATGCTCTGCATAATCACAAAGGCTTCCAACATCTCAGTCTTGCATTGCAGAGACTGAATGCTGAAGCGGTATAAGTCTGGGAATGATGAAGAATAGAGCTGACGCAGAATTTCAGCTTCTTGGAAGGAACGTTTTTTCAAAAATCCCTGTTACAAAGCATGGTGAGAAAATAAATTTAGTTCCCAATGCAAGACTCATCAAATTCAACTCCAGTAATTCAAAAGGTCCAGCAAGCAAGGGAAGTTGATTTCTTTTGGAGGGAGGATCATATTCCTTGCTTTTGGGCAGGGTTTGGTTAGCAGAAGGTCAAACGTTACTCATATATGCAAAATTCTTACTGGAGTTTAAACATGAATACTGAAGAAAACAGAGCTTTGAACAGTGCAAAAATCATTCTTTTCAAGTATTTTTTAATCACAAAGGCTATTTAAGCTATACAGCAACTCTGCAAAGAAAGAATATCACATGTAATGAACACAAGTTTGATTTACTCTGTGCAACATTAGTTTCTAGCAGTGATAAAGGGTACCCCAGAAATACCTGGCAGTTGCAGAAAAAAAGTTAGGATTTCAGGGAAGAATGTCTGCTGGTGTGTGTAGTGGTTTTATTGTGCATCTCAGTATCTGTAATGCTGGATAAACAAAACTTATTTAAAAGTACCCATTTCTTAAGATTATAGAATAGGATTTGCTCTTTGATGCCTTTAGCTCAAAGTAGTAACCTGCTCCTTTGAGTTACCCAGAAGTTTTCTCTCATCTCTGTGGCAGAATGCTTCTCATTTACATCCCATTAATTTATTTCATACATAAAATATACTCATTAACAAAAGACTTGCAGAATCTTCCCCAAAATTCAAACTAAAATTTGGCACAAATTGAAATCAAATCAGTTCCGTTTAAACATAAGAAAAAAATTTTTGTTGTTGTGAGGGTGGTCAATCACTGGAAGAGGCTTCTCCGTGAGCTTCTGGAGTCTCCATCGCAAAAATAACCAGGGGCAGTCCTGAGCAACCCACTGTAGTTGACTCTGCTTTGAGTGAGGTGTGTTCAACTACACAGTCTCCAGAGGTCCCTTCCAACCTAAACTATTTCATGCTTCTTTTCTACATTTCTACCTTCATAATCTTTTGAAACTCTTTTACTGCTCAAAGTAAACAAGCTCTGGGACTGATTACAAATAGGCAGACACATGAAAACGCTTTCTAAAAACAAGTAGGTGGAAAGCAAGTGTTAAAGATTAAATGGCAGAACTACTTAAAAGAGGTATCTGGAACATCACCAGCTGTTCAGAAAATATTAGGGGCAAGTAGCACAGTTGGCAAGACGTCTTTGCTTTGGAGGAGGTTGATAAGCATATAGATCAAATACCTTTGATCGCTTTGCAAATGCTGCTTAAGAAGCATGTTAGACAAGAACAGAAATATAAAAATTATGAGATCTATTTCACTGAATTTGGAAATTACTTATGTCATGATATTGCATCACAATAGGCTGCTATAATTAGTTGTTTATAAATTGTAAGGATGGGAAATCTAAATATATACAAAGATTTCCTATCTTTTTAAATTATTTTTGAAAGTTCTACTGAGTTAATAACAAATACTATGCTTCATTCAGCACTTTAGAATTAGGAACTGAAGAAAAAAACTTCATTTAATTCTATTTCAAAAGTAAGGAAACCCTCTAGCGAACAATGCGAGATTAACATCTACCTGGATCTGTTGGAATATGTAGCATATTGCACTACAAAATAGATTTAAAAAGAGATGTACTGAAAGAGCCATCAAAATATTTTATTTATGAAGTAAAACCAAACCAAAGAATAAAACAAATAAATGTTATTCACTCAATTGATACATAACTATAGGTTCCAATTTTATAGCAAATTTTTGGGGGGTGAGAGCAAGGGAGGGTAGAAGGGTTGTTTCATGGCCAAAATTAACGTAATTTGTTTCGTGTTATCCAAAAGCAAAAAAACCCCAAAATATGGTTTTGTTTTCCTTTTGCCTTTTGTTACGACAGAAATAAATTAAAAGCATAAGGTGATGGGTTAAGTGAAACTACTTTCATGCAACACTTTCTTAAACACAACTGAATTTATTTTGCATATCACTTTAAAGTAAGGTGGTAAATCATGACTGATAAAGCAAAATAAAATGCTTTTCTTTGTGTTTGCAGTCTTTACAGCTCAATCTAACTTAAAGTGAAACGTTCAAGAAACTGTTGCCTGCAAATTAACCAATGTAAGGAGGCAGAGCTGTGAGAACCTAACATCAGTAGGCCCTATGCAGTGCTGTAAGCACAGAAAGGAACAACACAAGTGGAATCGCATGGGAGCCACTGCCCTAGATGCATAATTTATGTTTACACTTTCCCAAGTATCCATATGTAAAAAAAAAAAAAAAAAAGCAAAGCCTTGCAGTAAAAGACATAAGGCATTTGTGTTGACTTCATGTATTTGCATTGCTAAAACTGCAATAACAGCAAAATTTTTAGTAAACTTATTAAACACTTTTTTTTTTCTCCTAACAAGAAGGCAAACATTTTGGATTTGGCAAAGAAACCTATAAAATGAATTAGTGATTATTCTCAAATGCTGCTAAGTAGCTCTGATTTAATGGCCAGCTCCATATGATTTAGTATCATTCTAAGAAAGAAAGGCTCTAGGCACTACTAGAGAAATATGGTCACAACCCTCTGCAAAATCTCTTAGTCCTTTAAAAGCAGCAAACCTCCACAGGCAACAAGTCACAGCCCATGGGTGCCTCCACTACAGGAGGGAGTCTCTAATGACAATCAAACTCCTTTTGCTCTTAACTGGTTAATGCTAAACTGGGTTTTGATGCCCCCCTAGTGGATCCTGTTGCTCCTCACTTGTTTTCAGGCCATTATATCTGACCTGCCACTTCAGATCTGCAGCTGGAAAAGAAACTTCACTTCTCTTGACAGAAATCACAAGTTTACAGCCGCCTTCATCTTAATAGTTTCTGTTTATTAAAGCTTTGAATGCAGTCTCTCGCTCATTCTCCTTTCCGTTACAGGGCTAGGGATCTTGAGTCTTCAATGTCTCTGCAAAGATCCTGCTGATCTGTTTGTCTTCCCTGAAGGCACACAAGTCATCTCACCCCTTCTCACATCATCTTCACCTGATAACTCCATGCCCAGGACACACTTCCCCCAGGGTGCTCCACTGCATCCAGCCCTGGGAAGAGGCACTAGGCATTGCCTCCCACTCAGGGCTTGAACCGCAGCACACTGTTTCTCTCTTGAGTTCTGTCTGTGCTGAAACCTCTAACATGCTAAGGACAGTTGTTCTAGGCAGTGCCACAGACCATGCCCCATGGTATGTGGCATGATTTAACCCCATTTCACAACTAGAACCACTCAGCTTCTCGCTCCCTCCCCACAGTTTGGACGGAGGAGAGAATCAGAAAACTAAAAGTAAGAAAAAATTCATGGGTTGAGACAAAGACAGTTATTAAACTACCCATAAAGGTAGAGCAAAAGCCGCACACACAAGCAAAGGAAGGAATTCATTCACTGGTTCACATCTGCAGGGAGGTGTTCAGCCGTCTCCAGGAGAGCAGGGCTCCACCATGCATAACAGTTACTTGGGAAGACAAACACCATTACTCACAACTACACCCCCCACCCCGCTTCCTTCTCTTTCTCCCACCTTTATATGCTGAGCATGATGTCACATGGCGTGGAACATCCCTTTGGTCAGTTGGGGTCAGCTGTCCCAGCTGTGTCCGGAGCAGAATTTTTGTGCCTCCACAGCCAGGGTGCTCACTGGTGGGGTGGTGTGAGGAGCAGAAAAGGCCTTGACTGCTTAGCAACAACCAAAACCACCGGTGCACTATCACACCATTTCTCATCCAAATCCAAAACACAGCACCACAGCAGCTACTAGTAAAAAATTTAACTCTATCCCAACTGAAATCATGACAGCATGTCAACTTTTTCTTCATTGCCAGACAAATCAGGGATTTATGGACTAGGAATTGGGTAAAAAATAAGCAAGCTATATGACTTGCAAGAATGAGAAGCTTTACGGGTTAAAACAAAAAGAAATCTGAGAATAATACAGAGTAATCCCTACAAAAGGCTTCCTCAACTACTAACATCTGAAAGTTAATATAAGGCCAACTGTATTTTCATGTGTTTAGTTAAGCAACACTCTCTATATGAGCATTAGTTTTATTTTCCATAGGTATACTATTTGATTTGGAAAAAGAAATGAACAAAGGAGACTGCGAAGCATTCATTTTGAAAATTATTTTAAAAAAACTCAACTTGTTATTATGATACTTTGTAGAAAGGAGGACAGCTCATAGTAACCTGAGAAGTTTTGGTTTTCTGAGTTTGCAGGCAGGGGAGTAAATATGCAACAAGGGCCTGGATGATGTTCTAGTTTCGTGAACAGGAAGACTAAATTATTCCTAGCTTAAAATTAAAGTTCGAAGCCCATATAAAGGAATATTAATTTGCAATTATACAGAAGAAAGGTATATTAACTTGGTTTTCAGGAGAAGGTAATAAAGTAATACTCTCTGTTATCACAGGAATCAGCATCTTAGCCACAAGAAAGTTTTACTTTTTGATACTCATGAGAGTATGGTTGGACTTGATGATCTTAAAGGTCCCTTCCAACCTCACCAATTCTATGATTCTATGAATAGTAGATAGATTCTTGGGAACTCATATTTCATCTTTACCAAGATACCTCCTACATGAAAAAACCCATAGTGTGCTCAAGTCCCTAAATGTATCATTCACTGTATCATTACCAGCATTCAGTCAAGGTAAGGATTTTTTTTTCTGGTTTTTGGAAGATGAAAGATGATATATACAAGAGAAAACTCACTTTATATATCAATTTGAAATTTGAATATGTTATATGCTATTCTTCCCTCCAAAACAAATTCATAAAATTAGGTCCTAAAGCAACAGCAGTAAAGTGTTGAATAACTAGCATTTGTATTAGCTATTGTACCTCAAGGATAGGGCTCCAGCTGAGAACTGATGAGCTCATGAATACCATTCCATTCCTTGAAACTGTTGCTGGAGAAGCATTATCAATATTATGAGGTTCAAAGACTATTTTGCAATTGGGTGCCATAGGTATCCGATCTCCATTTGCTAATGTTAGAGTTCTGTTATCATCCAGCACAGAATTAAGGTTCTCAATCCAAATAGCATCAACTGGACCATCAAGAACTATCCAGATGTGATCACCTATAATCCAAAATAACAGATAAAAATGCCTCTAGTTTCTTTCAATGACCAGTTTCTTCTCTCTGCAAACAAATTTTGAACTAATTCTGAATTAATGCAAACAGCTAGAATCTCAGCTTTTAAAACAATTACCATTGCCATCAGTCAATTTCAACTAAGTACTTCATTTCATCACCTACTGATAATAATTATCCACTGCTCAATATATACAGTGTCATTAGCATAAGTCATCAGTTTGCAATAATCTGAAACAGTTTTATGGATACAGCTTCAACATAGTAGTAAATTAGGTTTATTTCAACCTAAGTAAAATAATTTAAAGACAACAGAAATTAGAGATATATTTAAAACAACCATTCATCTGTTTCCAAAGAGTTTGTATAAATGGAGTGAGATTAAATGAAAGGAACACTTGAAAAATCACTCTCTCAAATACCATGCTCACTTTCATAAATAAAAGAGGTCCATTAGGGGAAGATTCTTGTTGTTCATTTTCCTGACTGTAAACTTGATCCAGCTCCCTTTGAAGTTTTTCCAACTCTTTCCATTTAGTAACAGAAACATATCCTAAAGCCTGTCTCTGTTTCCTAGGAGGGTCTGGGTCTGTCCTGCTCACCTCACTTGGATACTGAGCAATAGACCCTGGCTGGAAAAGGATATCCCCTTGGCTTCTGTCTCCTTGTCCTTTAGGAAGTAGCCAGCCCTGCTGTGCATTGCTAGATAGCCCTTTAGTCACAGATGGTCCCACTGTCATCTGGCTTTAGAGTGAGTCCTTACTATCTAGGCCTAGGTGGCTTGGTACGTTGCTAGATATGAACAGAGAAGCCTCCGGATAAGAAACTTTCTCACCTCTGAGGCAAATAGTTTTATATAGAGAGGCTTTTCATAGCTAGAGTGCAGGTGTTTCAGGCATGAGATGGTCTGGAGTTCATTTCATAAAGAGACATTACAGAAGTGTTGCAAACAGTGAATCTGAGGAAGTTATACGAGTGTGCTAATTTATATTTTGTGTTGAAGGGAAAAACAGAAAAATCAATAGTTAATGCTATGCTGCATTCTCAAGAGTGCTAATTTTCTAGATTTGAAACAAAACCAACAAAATTAAATCAAAAAGTATTTCTATTTGAAAAGTATTTGTATATTTAAAGACTAAGAATTTTTGTATGAAAATTGACAGTGCAAAAATGTTAGGCTTTGCTCTTTTTTTCCTTTAGTCCTTAAGGCCTAATGATAAGTTCACGTACTAGTAATATTCAGACAAAACAAGGAAGAATCCATCTCGCATCAAATCAACAAGGCCTCTCCTTTAGTTAATATAGCAGTCTAGGACTCTATGCGAGCATTATTTTAGGTGGAAATTGGTTGCCTAAATAGAATTATCTAGTGCCATTTGAGATGTACTATGTGCAGGGCTAGCAGGTATGACAAAAAGGAAATCACACCCTTCTAGTATGGCAGCTGGAAACCAGCTAGAAATCTTTACTGCATCAAGATTTTTTATCATACACCAGTGCTGGGGGAACTGACTCTTACCTTCCACTTTTCTTCTGCATAAGGGCCTATCATTTGAAAGAGAGGGATCAGTAAATTCAGTGAAACGGTATTTGCTCCACTACAGTTTGAACACAAAGCATTTAGAACAGAGTCTATGTAATAGAAGTTCTTGCAGCAATATTTCAATGCCTCCATGTAAGGAAAAAAAAAAAACAAACAACCACAAAACCAAAACAAAAGATTAAAAAAATGGTCTGCTAATGCATTTTAGAGAGATGCTCTGCAGCTTCTTTTGTTTCGGAGGGAATTTTTTTTCATTATACCTTTCTTGGCTCTTAAAGTTTTTCTCCAGAGTGCTGAAAATATTCCATCTGTCCAATCATTTGTTGCCACATCTAGACGACCAAACATTTGCGCGGCAGTTATAGCTTTAGGATTCATTCTCATTTCACGATGTGGCTGTCCACAATCTATGAAAGGCAGATCATCAGTTAGCTTTAGTATTTCTTTTCAACAGTCAGAGAACTTCGACAAATTCAAAATCATTACACCCAACCGTATGGTTTAATATGCATTCACCATTATTAGAAGTTGTGCATATACTTGGAAAACTTACCTCTTGCTATACATCAGTATTTGTTAATTGGAGACATCAAAATTTAATGTAGAACAAAGTTCTGAAACTTTTGAAAGTACAGTTTGGATTTCATAGACTCATCGGGAACAGAAGAGCAGCAAGATGAAATTTATTCAAGGTTTAGTTTAATATTTTGAAGGCTTATCAAAGAATAGAGCTTTAAAGGCTTTGGTTTGGAAGGACTTTTTTAAAACCCAATGACTAAATACCAGACAGATGCTCCGCACGATTGAGTGATTTTTGTTTTTTCCATGTTGTACACTTGAATGTATCTTGGAATAAGCAAATTATATGATATTGGCAATCCCTGTGAAGTCTCTTAGGCAGATAAATTCTATCTATCCATATCATGGTCTTATAACCTTTATATTTCCACATTAACAACAGCTTAAAAACTCCTATGCCAGACATCTTTAGAAAAGCCAATATTAACACTTAATTAGGAGCCAGTAATAAGACGTTTAAAGAAAGCTAAAAATGGCTTATCTTAAAATGTTAATGGTAATCACAGTTCACTAACGTGTAAGAAAGAAGCCTGGCAAATCACATAGTTTTACATTTCATGAGTTTATGCCAGAAGATCATCTTGAAAAAAGTATTGTGCCGGCTTTATTTAGGTAGTAGTTCACATCTCAGTGCTACAGAAATACAGGAAAATAGTATAATGCAACTATCCATTCTTTCTGGGGTTTTTCCTAAATGAAACAGTCATTTAGGCTGCAACATAGAGCTTACACTGTTTCTTGAGCACACAAATTTATTGCACGGATGAGAGACTGACTGAACCTTTTTTACAGAAACTATCCATTTCTGAAAAATTATATAAGCAGCGTCCTGAAGCCTGTGAAACGGGGTAACACAAACTTACTTCAGAAGAGATGTGTCCGTCCCCTCGCCTCCCCAGCTATGAGCTTTTACTTTAATACGATCAAACAGAAGTTTTTCCACTAGTTTTTTTGTTTAGAAATACAGAGGACAAAAACACACTCCTCAAGCTTCCAGCCAGGACACAAAATGAATACCCCTTGAGGACTACATCACTGGCTAAGCCAGGAACTATCTCCTAGCAGCAATAAATGACAGAAGTAGTTATTTTATACTGTCTTGTGAATTGTGTTCAAAAAGGACTAAACACATGATTAGGGGAAGGTTTCAGTATTACCTCAGCCAAACCTGGGAAATGCTTTAATCACTTGTCTGAGCTGTCTACCCAGACAGTACTCCTCTTTCTCAATGTTTCTAGATGAAGAACTTTTAAGTATCATAATATGGGAAACAGGATATGTATTATATTATGTGACTTTGAACATCAGACACTTTTAAGCTTTTAAAAGATACTACCATAATAATTAGTATTACAACAAACAGACTGATTCTTCCAGTAATTTATTCTCACAGTGAAACAATTGAGGCTCTCTATGAAGAAACAATGTGGGTTAAAGTTTACAATATAACAGTTTAATAACAGTTAACAATATAAATACTTGCATACCTGTCAAGGCTTTCATCAAAGTGTGGATGCAAACAGTTTTTCCTGCACCACTAGGTCCTAGTGTCATCAATCCATGCCTTACTTTTTGGGTTTCAAAAAGTTGGATAACTTTCAGTTTCCAAGGAGGATGACAAACGAGTCCAGCTTCCTCCACCTATAGTGACACAAATAGTGACAGAAAACCAAATTACTACTATTTTAGTGCACAAGACATTTTGATGTTTTAAATAAATAATTTTTTTAAAAAAAAAAAATCTATCTTCAACAGAAGCCTACACTTTTCATCAAGCTTTTACGTAGATAAAAAACTGTTTGGGGAAAGAATGGATATTTGGTATTTAAATATTTATTCAGAAAAATAAAAGAAGAGAAACTTTTTTTTTTAAGCTCTCTTAGGGTTAAAATGTCATTTTAAGCAAAAGTCAGGAATTTTAGAAACACTCTTGCTAGCAATGTCTTCCATAGTCACACAGTGTTTTCACTTGCCTCTCAGAACTGTTGCCTTTTTATAATGATGACAACTTGCATTTCTACATGCTTACAATAGTCAAAAGCTTTTCTGTAAGACATTTTGTTAAATATTGCTCAGTGTACAGACAGAACTTTGAGTAACTTCTTAATATCATCCTTCTAAGAAAAGACATGATGTTTTAGAATGAAATATCATATGATTGTTTACTACTTTTTACTAGTTCCAAGCTTAAAGAAGTCATCTCACTATAATGGTATTGCTGTTGCTTGTGAAAGAACTCAAGATCGTGCTATAAAAGTGAAGCTCTCAAAATAACCATTATATTTTATTTCAAGTATAATTTCTGCTTTTAAAATCACATTCCACAAAAAATCTTGTAAAATAACACTAAAAAGAGAACTAACTTTTTACTGCTAAGACAAAGCTCAGCTTTTGCAGTTACTGTCAGGTAGACAGTCAGAATCATGGAACTGGCACTACCACTTGCTCTGTTACTTGCATATCAAACCTTATGTCAGTTCAACTTATTTAGCTTGCTCTGCAAGGAAGCCAAGAACAGAAGGCAGCACAAGATAAATTCATCAACAGCAACCATGAAGTATATGTTGCCACCAACTCCTCATCACTATGAAGAACACCACTGCTGAAGCAATTGAGTTTGCAAAGCATAACAAAGACATCAGATGCACTGTTTTCATGGATACATGATAAAATTCTGTCATCATTTACATCTTAACAGCTCTCACAGTTGATACCCAAAGGAGTCAAGCTGCTTTTCTTTCCACTACAGAAAAAAATATACCCTTCTGACTTGTTTCCACCATCCACATATATACAGTAATATATCCAGAACCTAATAATACACTGACACAAAGTATCTGAACTTATTTTACATCAGACCACGAGATGGCCATGTTCGCTATTCCTTCACCCTAATCCAGTGCCATCAGTCGAGACTTGTCTTTTATTAACATTTTCTAACACTCAAGGATTCTGCAATAATCTTGTAGACTAGGTATTTCCCTTATCAAAAAAGAAGTTCACAAGCAGACTTGACATGTTCTCAAAAGCTCTTCTGTTAACAGTCCTACATACATACTAGATCTGGTTGGGATGGAGCTAATTTTCTTCGTAGTAGCCCATATGGTGCTGTGTTTTAGATTTGTGATCAAAACAGCATTGATAACACACCAGTGTTTTGTCTATTGCTAAGCTGTGCTTGCACAGCACCAAGGCCGCCTCTGTTTCTCACACTGTCCCATCAGCGAGCAGGCTAGGGTGGGCAAGAGGTTGGGAGGGAACACAGATGGGACAGCTAACCAAACGGATACTCCATACCATGTAACATCATGCTCAGCAATAAAACTGGGGGGCAGTTTCTCCAAAGTAGCCATTGCTCAGAGACTGACTGGACATCAGTCTGCTAGTGGCGAGTGATAGCTTTTGCATCACTTGTTTCATTTTCTTTTTTTTCTTCATTTATAAAACTGTCTTGATCTAGAGCTTTTTTCCTCTCTTTTCCCCTTCTGAATCTCTCCCCCACCTTGGTGGGGGAAAGTGAGCAAGTGACTGAGTGTTGGCATAGCTGCCAGCTGGGGTCAACCTGCCACAACATATAAACATAGAAAAACATTTTAATTCAAGTAACGACTATCTCTTCATGAAAATATTTTCACAACAACTCCTGCCTCCCTTCCGTAATAAAAATAGTCCTATTGAACTTCATTTATTGAACTGTCCTAACCTAGCTGTTTTCATTGTACTGAGCCATTACAGCCCAAAACACAGCAAAGAGCTCCATTCATTAAAACTTTTATTCACTTCCAAGACAAACAAGACAGTCTACCACTTCTGGTTTCCACAGATTTTAAGTTGTATCAATATGAGAAAAATATGCCAAAATAAGCTAACAAAATTTGCAAATGCAGTCATAGCCCTAAAAAGGCACCATGAGATCCCTAGATATGAACTTTTGATAAATTTTGTTTTATGTAAGATAACCACAATGCCTAAAGCTCTTCAAGTTTCCAACTCTGCTTCAGTACGGGCTGACATTACACCCTACTTACAAGCAAGCAATAATGGTTTGTTGTTAAAATGGATGACATTTCCTATCTCTGGCTTCACAGATGACCAACAGTAGAGCTATGAAGACCATGTTATTATAACCTCTTTTTCATTTATTAGGAAATGGCAATTTAAAGCATGTGATTCACTTTATTTATAGTTTCTCCTAATAAAAGATTAATTTGTGAGTCCTATTCTAAAGCCAACTGCATAAACTACAGAAAGCAAAACATTTTTATAAACATTAGCTGATGATTCAACTCTTCCTTGGTAAGAAAGCCGGAAGACCTCTTTACTTGTATCTAATCATATTAAATATAAGTAAATGAAAAGTCATATAATAAAAGTCTTCAGAAATGCACTTCTGATTTTCAGTTTTTCATGTTGGGATTTTTTGAGTTTTTTTTTTACTTCTCTGTTTAATCCTTAGATAATTATGTGAGGAACTATTGAAAATCTGGAGGAAAGTTTAATAGAGGTGATAATTTAAGTGTACATACTTCATTAACTTTCTATATCACACTGATGTTCTTAAGTTCACCCAATTTAAATGTTCCAAAAGTTCCAAAAGATTCTGATTGTTAGACTTGATGCAAATATTAAATCCTGGGTCACATAAGGCAAATGTATATACATGCATTTTTCAACCTGGTCACTACAAATGACTCACGAGCAAAGCACAAGACACCACAATCACAATTCAGTGACATCCTTAAGAATAAGATTAATAATAATATGCCGATGGTAAAGATTTATGGAAAAGCTTACTCTTCTTCTAAATAGTAAAACATATTACTACCAGCTGGGTAGATTCAGCACAAATAATTTTTTTAGATGTCACATCATGAGAGTTACACCACAGAAGCACAGATCAAGAGAAACATTACCTACCTGTCTGTCAATGGCAGCTTCCAGTTCAGGATAGCCTACTTTATCAAGCTTGATATCTGGAAACAGATCTTCAATTAGACTTAGGAACAAGGGTTCATCTTCATCAATCTAGTGAAAATCAAGAGGGAAAAACCCACAGATTAAAACCTATTTTCTTTATTCTATCATCTTAAAAAAACCCCACTAACTCTTGTAGAGCTAAAGCAATATTTGAGAACATAAGGAAGCATGTATGGTAACCCTCTAGTTGCTAAACACTCAAGAAGGACATAGCAGGAGATGATGTGATGCTTCCTATAATCAAAAGTTATTGACAATAAAACACTAACATACAGACTGAATTTATTAAAGTAGATTTTAGCCATAACATTTGTACAAATTGTAAATTATTTGTCTTACTTGTAAAAAAAGACAATAAAAGAGATGAAGTATCGCAGCAACACGGGATGTTTGGTTAGCTATTTAAGACAGATGAGATGGTACTCATTACTACAAATAACAGATTATTTCAAAACAGTGATTAAATACTTTAGATCAAAGTTTCTAAAGAAGTTAATACATAGACTTTTATTTGGTCACATTTCTATAGGTAGCAGGGGAAATATATTTTTTAAAAATCTGAACAATTCAAGGTGTTGTGGTTTAACCTGGGTAGGCAGCCGAGCACCACACAGCCCCTCGCTCACTCTTTCCCCAGCCCCGCACATGGTACTACAAAGAAAATTAACACTATCCCAGTCAAAACCAGTATCCAAGACTACCCAGAGAATGGAATATATCCAAGTTAGCTTCAGTGAAAAGGCCACATGCAATTTTCTAGTGATGACCTTAACAAATTAAAATTGTTTTTCCAAAAAAACCATGTAGCTCTAAAGTGCAGTTTAATTAATTTACCAGGCCCTCAGAACTTACCAGTTTAGACAGGTTCATGTCTCTCAGCACACGCATGACAATGGTAGATTCAGTATCTGTGGGATTTGCTCTTTTTGCTGCTCCTAATGTACGTAGCACTGACAATATATTCCGCAAGCCAAAATCATAATGCACCTAGAGGATATGCAAAGTTTGGGAAAATTTTCCCCAAGTCACCAGGCATTAAATCATTCTTATTTATCATTTAAGATATTGATACGTATGAGAAGTGGTAGATGTGGCACAAATGGCTTCTAAATACAATAACTACTCTTTGGTTGCATGAGTACGGGCGACTTCAGTCACCATCTCTGCTATCATCTACTGAAGCATAAGATGCAACAGAAAAAAGAAATGCAATCATAAGTTTTTAAACCAAGATCAGGTTCCCAAGGACAATTAAGAAATAAACTAGCAGTATTATTTTGAATTCCTTGTGGACCTTGGAAACTGATTTTATCTGAGAAACATTTAAACATGCATAGGCGGCACAAACCAAATGCCTTTCAATCCACTCTATAAGATCAATTAATATATAAGCCCTTTATTTGCATTAATCATCACCATTCACTAAAGCTAAAACTTAATAATAAGCAATATTCTGAATGAAAGTTCCATTCTTGTACAGATAACCTGTAGCAGGAGCTAATCCTTCAGGACTGATGATGGTTGCACTACTTAACTGCAAATGTCATCTAGCTTACTTAGTGAACACAAGTTTTTCCATTTTCTTCACACAGATACTAATAATTTGTAACATGATATCTTGGTTTTTCCCTAAGATAATTATTCCTCATATGAAAATAATCACCTGCTTTGACAGTTGTTCTTCACACAGCTTGTACAATGTAAAGAATTTCCTTGCCAATACAACATTAGCAATGAAACCACAACTAGCCAATTTGACACGAATTATGATTTGTCGATCAGGAACCATCATAGCCACCGAACGGAAGTTAATCTTCAAGTTTTCAGGAAGTTCTTGCCTTCCAGCATATCCTGGATTCTGGAGAAAAGAACAGGTTTTGAAGTTCACAAATAGAAAAATCAGCTAAGGAACGTGTAATCTGATTAAACAAAAATAGTTTCTTGGCTTTAAATCACATGTAAAAATGAATTGCCGTGCAGATTCACCACCATATCTCTACAGTATTTTAGCATCTCTTACATCCATGAGGTATGAAAAACATTCCACCTAAACACTTCAAATCTGTATTTGTTTTATAGGTCCTGTTTTCATTGGCTATTTCTACCTATATCTCTATGGCCATTTTCTGTACTTGGAGAACCAAAATGTAGCATGCAGAAGTAATGTGACAGTGAGATAACAATTTGCATTTACAATCCTGGCTGCATTTGTTGATTGTATGCGCTTGATGTCATTGAAAAAAGACCTTGTAAATTGTCTGTATAGTAATGCTCAACGTTCTCAAACTATCCATGAGTTCTAAGATGTGAGTGACATAAGAGTTAGCAAGTACATTTAACACATCAAGTTACAAGTGATTATTGCACAGTCATCACTGGCATATTAGAAACCTATTGAATACCTACCATAGTGAGAAAGATGCCAAATTCTGGGTTCATTTCCACATTATCTCCATCAGTAAAAATAAAGCTTTTTTTACGTTCCTTCTTACATGTCAACACAATTGCAATTTGCTGTGCAGCTACTGATAGTACTGGCAAATCAATACGATTGAATTCATCAAAGCAACCCCAGGAGCCAGACTGAGCAAGACCTTCAAAGACAAAAGCAACTAAGCATCTGACCATTATGTTGTTAACCCTTTTTTGATGCAATTCGTAAGTAAAAAATCAAGTTAATCTGCCTCAGGGGAAAAAAAAATATTTTGGAAGGTTGGGAAAGGGACAAGGAGAAGAAATTAATTCTTTTTCAAGGAAGAATGCTCAAAGTTCCGAAAGTCATCAAGCATGTCTAGGATACTACATCCTTCTATTTCTGCTCCTTCTCTCAGTATCTTGAATGTTTTCCTGTCCCTCCCTATCCCCTCCAAAAAAAACTTCCCTGCAATAAATCTATGAAAATATGATGGCTTGTCAATAGCTTATTGCACAGATTAAAATTAACAATAAAATTGCTTTCACTAGGAGAGAAGTTAGGAGTCTGCCAGAACTGCATTCTTCCTCAGACATTTTGGGGAAAACAAAACAAAAAATCATCAACACAGTCATTTGCAACAACACAATAGTCAAGGATCTCTAATTTGACATCTGTCATGACTAACAGGTATCAATTTCAGGTGCCTAAAAAAAAAAAAAAAATGTTATCTGCATCTAACTTCAGTGAGCTGTGCCAACTGTTTTTAACATATATAGAGGTATTCATGCACTTCCTTCAACTGATAACAACTTTGATATTTGAAGGAGAGAAAATTTTGAAATGAGAATCCAACACATTCCACCAGTTCAGCAATAAATTTCACAGCTTTTTCTTTTTGTACTGCCAGTCCTCCTTGATTATTCCAAGTGTCTTTATGTATCTCTTCGTATACCATCTCATGTTTTCAGACATTTCTATTTCTTGGAGACAGTGCTGCAAATGTATTTTACATTCATAATAAGATATTAATTACTTGCATCTCACAGAATCACAGGGTTGGAAGGGACCTTAATAGATCATCCAGTCCAACCCCCCTG
>VXBO01000492.1:24343-47643 GCA_013400135.1 Rhinoptilus africanus
AGGAATGGGCTTTTAGTATAGGAATAATTGCTGCTTCAGAACTCTGACAGGGAATTTGCCTGTTCCAGGTGTTGGTTTTGATTGTGATAATATATAACATTATAAGCCCATGATTCTCTAAGAATAAAAAAGAAATACAAGGACAGAGGTAGAAATGCATAACACATGAAAGAGTGGGAACAGTCACATCGTGGTACTTAATTTGCATGACATTAGAAAAGTATAGAGCTGAATCCAGTGGACAAGAAGCAACGCTAAACATTGATCAGCTTTCAAGTGAGTAGTTTTAAGCATGTGTCCTGTTGTACTTCTAAGCATGTTTCCTCCCCTACTGAAAAGGTTGTCTTCTGCATATTCCTTGTTCACTAGTGGTTTCAGATGAGATGGAGTGAACTTTCGCGCTAGTAGCTGGTGTGGGGCTATGTTTTGGAGTTATGATGAGAGTAGTATTGATAGTGCACCGATGATTTTGGTTCTTGCTAATCAGTCAAGGTCTTTTCTGCTCCTCACACCACTCCCACCAGAGAGTAGACAGGGAATGCACAAAAACTTGGGAGGAGACACAGGTGTGACAGCTGACTCCAACAGACTAAAGGCCTATTTCATACCATATGATGTAATTTTCAGTATATAAAGCTGATGGAACAAGAAGGAAGGGGGGATGTTTGGTGTTACAGCATTTGTCTTCCCAAGTAACCATGGCTTATGATGGAGCCCTGCTTTCCTGGAGATGGCTGAACACCTGCATGCCAATGAGAAGCAGTGGATTAAGTCCTTGTTTAGCTCTGCTTGTGGGCATGGCTTTTTCTTTACCTACTAAACTCTCTTTATTTCAGCCCAAGAGTTTTTTCTCACTTTTACTCTCCTAATTCGCTCCCCCACCCCAACACGGGGAAGGAGCAAGCAGGACATGGTGGTCCTAGTTGCTGGCTGGGGTTAAACCACAACTAGAAATACTAAAGCAAAGCATATTACATTTCAGACTACCTGGTCACACACTTTTCCCTACAACACTACACTTTGACTGCCATGTTTTATTTATGCTACTAAAAAAACAGAACCACTTCTTACCAAAACCCAAGGGATGTAATGGGGCTCTCTTCCTCTGCCTCCATCTTTTCCATGTTCTCTCAGAAGTGGGAAAGAAGAGAACTTCCAAAGTGCACTCTTCCTGAGAGAAAGCAAATGGAAAGATCCCCCATGACCTTTGATGATAATTCCCCCATAGCCTAAGCAAATAAGTTAAATAATTTGAAACATCACATCAGTCTTTAAGGTCAAATCTATAGCTATCTTATCAAGAGTCGGCTTTTAAAGTAGTCTTGTAGTTTAAGAAGGATGTGTGGCAAAGCACCTGAGGTTGGGATCTTCACCTTATAATCACAGTACAATGGTAAGGTTAAAAAAAATGGTAAAAAGATGATTACTGGTTTCAAGGTCTCATTTTCTTTACAAAGAGAATGTATTTCCCTTGCTCTAATTCTCAGCCTCTCCTTGGTGCCATCAAAAGTCCCTGAATGTATATGTGCTTCCTATTCCTCTCTTAGGGCCCTTGGTCCAGCCAGTCGAACTAATCAATGCCTTCAGGGAAGTGGGATGTGAAATTAGCTAAGCAGGAGGGAAAAAGAGAGGTGGGATAAGAAAAAGAAAAGTGAGAAGGCATGAAGACTATCCTGGCAGTGGACAGAGACCACTGTAGTCTACATCAGAATATGTATGTCTCACGTAGTAGGAGAGAAAAACTCACAATCAGCTTGCTTATTTTAAACCAATTACTTTTTGTGAAATCAATAATACAAAAATTGTCTATCAGATCTGTTTTAAAGCATGGGTACACAAAGTTTAGCTGTACAGTATGAAATTATTTCTGCCCTTCACAGGCATAATAGGATACACTGTAATTGCAAGACAGCACGTTATTTCTCAAATAGCAGAAAATACACTTCTTTCCATTACAATCTTAAATAGCCTATATTTTCCTCTGGAGTTTTAATGCACCTATCATTAGTACTAAATACGACTATATGCATTCTGCACTTGGGGCCTATTAAAGTAATTTAGACAAAAGGAACACTGTAAATGATTCTTACATAACATAGAGCAGAGTAAATATAGCAAGAGTAGTAGTGGAAACGTTTTGACATATGCATGGTTTTGAGGCTTATTTTAACTACAAGTTGTTAAACTACCTTAGCCCATCTATTGAAGTTAAGAAATGTTGTGCCGCCTGGTGACAAGAAATTGTTTGCTCAGACTACCTACGAAATTAACAGGTTATATAGAACAGCAAGTTTATCACAAACAGAAACAAATTCTGTCTTTTACTAAGATTCACTTAGCAAAGGAAAAGAGACAAGTAACCAGTGACCAAGCCTGATTCTTAAACTCCCCTTAATCTTCCCTACACTCAGGTTAGACTTGCCTCTAATGTTAAATAAGAACCTGTGGCTACCGAGGTTAAGATTTGTTGCACTACTAATCATCTAAAACTTTACTGTCTAGTCCACATTCATCATCTAGACTCTAGTCAATAAGAAAAAGAGCCCTATTCAGCAGACAATTTATCCAATTTTAAAATGTGTTTCTAAAAGACATGATATGAACTACCATCAGAGGGGGTCTGAATTAATCCATGGACTGGAAACAGAGTTGAGACAACCTCTGATGAAAAGCCTTGTTTTCAGCCTGACTCAGGTGAGACTCATACCATCTTAAATGATCAACTGGCACTTGTCTGCCTGTCATAACCTTCTGTGGGGCCACCTGCAACACCATCACCACCCTCTACCACAAAGTTTCCAGACAGGCAACTGGTGTTGGACTTGTATCTCTGCACAAATTAAGCAAGCACTACCAGTGAAAAATCTCCCTCTGCCACTACAGTTGCATAGCTGAAAAGTAATTCTACTGAAATCTGCTGAATGATATCAGGACACTAACAATGTCAGAAAAGAATTCAGATAATGACTATACAAAAGCAGATCCATGAAGATAATTCATCTGATCAAGCTGTCATAAATGACATGTCTTCAGTACAAATATCCTGCTGTACGTCTTCTAACACTCTCAGTCTCCCCAGAATACACACACTGAATATCACACACCTTATACATACATACACTTTGTGAAAATATTGCAGTGTCTGCTCTCACTATCCACAGTATGAACTATCTTTCAAGTTGCAACAGAATGCTCCCAAATAGTGCCTATTCTTCAAAGGCTCTAGTTTTTCTTATAGCACTTTTTCTCTTTGATATGCACTATGTTTTCAAGCATTCTTCTCCTTCACAAGTCCAAAGAATCCCAGGGCCAGGTGGAAACACACAAATTGTCACCAAGGAATATATACTGCATAGTCATCAATAACAGTGTGACTGGATAAATCCTGTTTCAAAATCTCTTCAAAGTTTGTATTGTCTGTGAAGTTTCAATTCAGGTGGGCTACTCTTTTTTTATCCCCTTTTGTTTCAATTTTTCGTATAACTTTAAACATGAACTAAGTACTGTATCCTTCTCATTCTTTTTCCCATCAGCCAGACACTCTAAGCAAAATTCTACTTAGTACAAGTTTCTTTGTAGGTGCTCCACCTGTAAATTAACAAAGCATTCCTACTGTAATATTTGTCATTGGCAAATCAGTATTAATCATTCCATTGCCATCCATGTCACTGTAATAAAACATCTAAGATGTCCACCACAAGCTAACCATGGTATTACTTGTTATTATTGCTATGTTATTTATTGCTATGTTATCTTTAAAGTTTATCATGACAAGTGAAAAACACTTTCAGATCCACCAAGACAAGGATAACACAACCTATTATTTAATAAATTTTATCTAGAGCAACCTTGACAAGTTTAAGCAGAAACACAGTATAAGGGAAAAATTAAATTTTCATTTCTTTAACAAGATTTGGCAACTGAAAACAAAGAGAAGATGTTGACCTAGTGATCAACCAGACTGGACACTTTTACTTCAATAAGCAGCTGGGTCTGTTTTTCATAAATTCTCAATCATCTGGTAATCCAGCCCTTCTTATTTCAGTTTTCTGGTACAATTTATTCAGAACAGAGAGTGGACTTGGGTCTTTCACAACCAACAGGGGAAAAGAAAAACTTGCTGATGAAGTATCCAAAATTTCCATTTCCACAAAGGAAAGTTTTCCAATCACAGTAGTAAAAAATATTTCTGCTAAAAAGTCCTAACTTTATTTTGCTTAACGCATTTATTCTAAAATGAAGGATATAATCATGCAAGACAAACTAGTTCATGGGATGATTTCTTCCAGCCTAACAGGGTTTGTGTTGTAAGTTTGGATGAGAGAGAGAAATGCCAGGACTGAAGAATAGAAAGCCCAGAAAGCTTAATCTAAAAACTGCTTTTTCCTGTATATATATATATAACATAGAAATTACAAGTGAGGTGATTAGGAGCACACCACATGACATTTCAACACGTTTTAACAGCCTTTTATGCAGGCAGAGGAGTGGAATAGCTACCTTACCCTGCCTGCCATTGGTGTCTTTTCTCTCATTCTATTATTTCTAAATATTCATAGCTAGCACTTCCATAGCCCATATGTGCCAAAAATCACACTTTTAGTTTTCGCTTTATTGTGAGTTTATTTTAACATATTCTGGGGGCACAAAGATGCCGTCCTCTACATTTTATATGTTGAATTATGCTTGTTAGATATAGTATCTTTCCCGATGTCAAAAAGAAATCATTACTCCAGCTGAACTTTTCAGATCTGCCTATCACAATATGAATACCTGAAGTATCAGGCAACAACTAACACTCATGAATTACAACAAATCTAGCTGTTTGGTTTACTGTGTACCTGGAAATAGTATTTTAAAATATTTTGTGAAATAAACTTGCAGAAAACTAGAAAGAACTGGCAACTTGCTGGAAAATTAAGTAATTTTAAATGAAATAACAAAATCACATGCATAACCAACAATAGTTTTTCTAAGGAATTCTTAAGAAACAAAGTTTTATAAGGCTGTGTAATCTATTTGAAAAGAAGACAAGTTCAAGACAGATGTCTACACTGGTTTCTGAAAGTGTCAGAGGCCACTTGAAGCTTGCTACAAGTGGAGAGATTATTAAAAAAACAGAATAACCCAAGCTTTCCCTAGGAATTCAATGTCCTGACCAGGTTTTTCATATCCTGCCCTAGACAAACCTGAAAATGCTAGTTCTGTTCAAGCCAGAATTTATGCTTACCCAAAAGTAGTGTTTAATATTTCAGACACATCAGAGCTACCAAGCAGGACAAGATCGTCCTATGTGCATACTTGAGAGTCATCATTAGTTTCGTTTTTCTTTCATTAAATGCTTGTCTGCACTAATATGTCATTTCTCTGAGAGGAAATCCATCTTTTCCTAGGATTCAGTGTTTCAAAATGCGTGCAAGCAAAATCGAGACAAGGAAAACAGGGGGTGATCTTTGCCTTGTGCCTCCAGCACATGTGCTCATCACAAACACTGAGTTGGTGTGATTCCCACCCTCTGATTCCCTACGAGATATATGCTGGCTATTATACTCTCATGGGGCAGCATGTCAATAAACATTTTTATTCTTCTGGAAAACTCCTGGTGGTTGTGTAATGGAGACAAACAAAGCCAATCTGAGATGCACACCTTCAGCAAATTTGTGTGAGACAATTTTATATATGCCCATTTTTTTGTACTCCTCAAAATTAATGTGTTAGCTTTACTACAGGAATTAAGCTGAAGCTACACAGCCCACTGTTCCATCCTCCCAGTGGGAAGTCAGACACAAGACACTTTGCAGCACAAAGGTAGGGCAATGCACTCCTGTGAGAAGCATCTTTAAAAAGAGGTATTAGCTCAGAAATAGGAGATGAGGTGATTCAGTGCGTTGTCTGAGAAAGCTGTGGATTTCTTGATGCAGTTTAAGTCACTATTCACTTTGCCTTTCCTTTCTGAATTATGAATCCAATGGGACATATGTGCTCCCACTGATGTATGAAGGTACAGTCTGCACTTTGCAACAATATGATTACTATGGGTTAGTCCGCATAGACTAATAAATATTTCTTTACACTGCAGCTTATAAAAAAAATTGAGATAGAAGCACTGCCCCGAGAGAGTTATAATGCATGGAGACCAGACTTACATATCTGGAGGGAAAATGGAACACTAAATTTGAAGTTCTTATTGAAAGAAGTCCTACAATCTCTGTTACCAGGATGAGTAGTGGAAATAAATCATATTTTCATGAGCTGAAAACAAAGTATGGTGTATTTCCTCTCTTAACCATGATTGGTTTGCATAGTCGAGTAGAGGTTTTACAGGGTAGAAAAGTTGATTTACTGTAAAATATTTTTTGTTTCAAAATCATGATCTTTTTTTTGTGAAAATATTGAATAAAAATATCTCGAACTTCCTGGCACACCCGACTGATAGCATGCTTGCAGTAAAGAAGAAAATAAGGCTTCCATGTCTGGGTAATTTTCAAAAGGATTGTGTTCTCTGCTTGTGTTTCAACTTGAAGCTTTTATATTTCTGACTATGAGAAGTGACAAATATATCTTGTAGATAAAGAAAACTTCTCTGCTATGGAAAAGTTATAAACTTCAAGACTACGGTCTTCTGAAAACTTTTACTAGAGAAAAAAAACCTGTGCATGTTGTTATACTATCGCAATAACCAGGATTGTGAAATGTATAGCAAGATTTTTTAACATAGGTGTCCAAACTGATATTCCCAAATCATAGAATCATAGAATGGTTTGGCTTGGAAGAGACCTTAAAGATCACCTAGTTCCAAACCCCCTGCCATGGGCAGGGACACCAACCACTACAGCAGGTTACTCAGAGCCCCATCCAGCCTGGTCTTTGAATACTTCCAGGGATGGGTAATCCACAGCTTCCCTGGGCAACCTGTTCCAGTGCCTCACCACCCTCACAGTAAAGAATTTCTTCCTAATATTTTTCAGTTTAAAACTGTTTCCCCATGTCCTATAACTATACTCCCTGATAAAGAGTCCCTCTTCATCTCTCCTATCGGACACTTTTTGGTAGTGGAAGGCTGCTATAAGGTCTCTCCGGAGCCTCCAGGCTGAACAGCCCCAGCTCTCTCAGCCTGTCTTCGTAGAAGAGATGCTCTAGCTCTCTGATCATCTTCATTGCCCTTTGTTTGTAGATACTCAGATAAGGGTTATAGATTTCATACTAAAAGGTAATTTTGGAAAGTATCTGCAAAAGCCTTTGTTTGCTTCTGATTTTTCTAAATTTCCTTATTAGTTTAAAGGATCTTACACTGATTGAGGTACAGACCTTGTTATCCACAGTAATACTTACTGTGAGTAGTGTGCTCACAAAATACCTGGGGCAGGCAGATCCTGTGCCTGTACACAAACATGTCATGTTCCATGTGTTTCCAGCAAAAACACAGGGAGACAAACTGCACTTGGACCCTCTCAGCAGCCATCATCTCAAAAAAAAGCCTAGAAACTCTGTGCTGCTGTCTCAGAGATTCAGGCAGGAAGGATATCCATCTGCCTCTAAATTTTGGGCCATCATTGCTTTGTGCATGCCATCGGTCCAGATTCTGGATGTAAAACAGTAATTGTATCACTAACAAAAAAAATTTAAAAAGGAGCTCATGAATATAAAAAAAAATCAAAGCTATGGACAGCATGCTACTGGACACAAGGAGACTGGAACAGCTTCGGCTGGGATGACCGAAGAGGTTGTTTGCAGACAGTGCGGCGAATGACAGGTTTTAGTAATAGTGGTGCAGGGAGACCTCACCAAGCAATGCCTTGCTGTTCATTGCCTTACTGATGTTATTAAATTTATTTACTAAGGTTCTCTTAATTGCCTCCTGCTGCCTAACCCACTTTACACCCCTCAAAGGGATGTATATAGTATTTCCCATAGTACCTAAAAAGCAAAAAGCCACTTGAACAAGTGGAAGCCAAGCCAGAGGGGGCTCTGAAAAAACAACGTGGCTCAAGTGCACAGCAAATAAATGCACAAAACAGAAGTACCTCAGACATACAAAGATGCTCATCACCCCTGGTCTGGCATGGCCAGACCTCAGGCTTCAGCAGTGACAAGGGCTCCGAGTTGTGGCAGCCTGAAGGGCCTCTGCACACCTTAATGGCCAGACCAGCCTACCTAGGACACTGCATCTGGGGCTGAGTTCCCTGGCATAGCCTGGTCCGTGGGCCAGCCCAATCTGTGGTGCAAGGTGCCCTACCACCGCCCAGCCAGGCTCCCCTGCTCTCTCTCACAGTCTGTGCCCCGCAGGCCATCACTGGGTCACAGAATCATAGATGGGTTTGCATTGGAAGGCACCTTAAAGATCATCTAGTTCCAACTGCCCCTGCCATGAGGTTACTCAGAGTCCTAAACAGCTTGGTCTTGAACATCTCCAGGGATGATGCACCCACAACATCCTTGGGAAACCTGTTCCAGTGCCTTGCAGGCCCCTCAGCTGGGCACCTGCTGCCCCCTGACCTTAGGCACAAGGAGCCTAACTCAAAAGAAATTGCTAACAAAGCCCAGATTTATTAGTCCTCCACAATTTCTGGTGCACCCATGTGTTTAGAAAGTTTTGTCTGGTACTCAGAAAATCATAATCTTAATTACAGTACATATCAAGGAACTTTTCCAAAAGGTTAAGCATCCCTTGCCCATAAAACAATCTCACATACAGATGGTAATTTAGGATATTTCTTTAAACATTTCTTTAGACTGTAGTCTTCCAGTGCTTATGTTCCAATGCAGTAACTTACTCTCTCCTCTGTGCAACCTTTTCAGCTAACTAATGACCCATGTACAGGACCATCTGAAATGTCCACCGAAGAGATAAAAATCAAATGCAGGCAGTGAAATGCAGACTAAATGACAAACTTGTCTTTTTGTTTACAAGTAGTGTACCATTGTTTTCAGCACTGTATTCAGCACTGAATATATTAACATTCACATAAGCAGGAGAGTCAACAATGGAAGTCATTAGTACCCTCTGCTGGTTGACTTTATAGTAGCGGAAAATACTCGCGTTCCTCCTTGGCCTGATGACTTCTGTGCAACCCGTCTTCTCAGTAGTATCTATGGCTAATTAAGAGAGCTAATTATTCCTCTATAATTTAAGGAAAAAAAAAAAAAAAGAAAGGAAGGAAACAGGAAAGAGGTGGAATTATAAATAGATATTAAAAGTTGGGCACAGTTTTGTTATCTGACGCGTGGATTACTCAGAACAAAGCCCAGCTTGGAGTCTGTTTCAAAGTCACACCAATCTAGCCAGCTGTGCCAGGGGACAAGGAGACCCAGTCTCTATGCTGCCTTACAGGAAGGACAAGCCAAGCCTTTTATACTGTCTCCTTCCAAGCCTTTAAAAAAGTACACAAGCGCTATGATTGCCATGCTTTGCCCATCAACTTAAATTGTTTTTTATAGAAACCTATCTTGAACGCATGGGGATAAGAGTACTGATGCAATAGATAGAGATGTGCAGACAGCAGAACCCCCAAAGTCACTGCTTGCATCGTAAAAAATACCTACTTCCCACAGCCAGCCAACTCACATCAAACCATTTGCAAGCACACATTGTCCAGATGAATCCCAGCCTCAAGGAGCTAAATGAAGAGTGGTGTCCTTTACTCTGTGTGCCGTGGTATCCTATTGTGCTACATCAAGGCACAGAGATGTATCTCTGAATCAGAACTTTACAGTGGGAGATAAAGGACTGAACACAGAAGTGCTAAAAGCTAGCGGAGAAGATAGTGACAGTGAGCGTTTTGTGTCAATATCTTCAGAGGCTGGGACACAAACAAACTCTGCTCTCTCCATACTTCGCTTACAGAAGAAAATAAGAGTTTTCCAACTATCTAAATTACTTCTGGATGACTTGACATATCTGTGATATATATCAAAAGGAAAGACTGTGTAGCAGCCATCATTCTGTAACAAGAAATCACAGCCTGTTATGATCCACCCAGCACCTTTAAAAGCTTTTGCTTGAGCATTTTGCTCAGATACCATTCAATGCCATAAAGGAGCAGACTAGATCAGCAAAAGATGAAATGGCTGAAAAGGAATCCAGAAAAACTTTGTAGCTCCAGACCTTAGCCTTCACAAGTAATTAGAGCAATTTTTTTCTGTAAGTGCTTATAAGTAATGAGATTAAAGTAACTTATTTTGTAACTTAGCAAGAAACTAAAGTGTGGTACCTGCTGATATAGTTTATGGTATCAATATAGGAAATACTGATATGAAACAATGATTTTAGCTTGTCAAGATCAATTTCCTGAACAATGCAGCAAGACTTTTAGAGAGAGGTTATTAGAGTACTGGACTCTGGGCAACAGAAGGCAAGAAACCCAAATATTATGGCCTAAGCAAGGTGCTTTCTGTCTTGTCTTTCCAGTATGTACTTTTTATTTTAGAAACAAACCTTAGGCCTGAGTAAAATGTAAATACATTTCTGCTTTATTGATATAATCTTGTATTATTTATGTTTGTGACAGAAGTACCTTAAGATTCCAAAGAAGGTCAGGACACATGATGCTAGATACTGGGCAAGCACATGTAATTTGAGGGAAACTAATGATCCAGTGAGTTCATGATTTCATGCAAAAAGTAGTATCAGTACCCACGTTTTCAGAAATATTAGAGAATGCTTGTAGCAAAACTGTGAACTACAACCTAATCTTGTGGTGAACTGGTGCATTGGCCAAGATCTACTGTTCTTCCTTGATGCTTTAAATGGAATTGCATCATCCAGGTACTAGCAGGCAAGACAGACACAAAGATGAAAGTCTATCTAATGTGTATTTACCTATTCAGATGTCACCCTTCAATATGCTGATATTCAAATCTGCGTCAAAAAGTTTTACTTAATGCTACGCAGAGAAAAAAGGAGAATTGCAGGCAACTTGAAAAAAAGAAAAAGTTATTTTCTTTTTAATACAGAATACATTTTTCATTAACCTTACTATCATGACTGAGGACTTTTCATGTAAATAATTTACAGTAATGCAAGCTCTGTGTGAGGTGAAAAATTAAGTAAATTTGAATGTAATATGAGAGAAAATCCAAGTGGCACATATTTCACTACTATATTGATAGGTTGAAGATTGTTTATTTTAAAGTTATTGGTACCTAGAGATATAGATAAGCACAATGGGAATTAGAAAGAAAAACAAATTAATCATATGAAATCCTTAAAATCAAGGTAAATAACCTGTGGGCCATTTTTAATAACTACCGTCTTTATCTAAAAGTTTTGAAAATTATTTTCAAAACCCTATGCCTAAGACAATGTATCTTCATACCTAGTTTATTTCTGCAAGCCTGCAACAGCATTTCACATTGTTTTGAAATCCCTTCAAAATATCAGTAAAATAAATTATTTTCTGAATGTTATGAACTACAGTGATGGCTCGATCATCTAAATGGCTGTGCCCACTATTTAAAAAACAAGATTCTGTGTCCCCTTCGTAAGTATTAAAGTGTCTATTTTCTTAGGGGTTTTTGCAGAAGTGTCTGTAGCTCCCTTTTTCACCTGCTACCCATGTGATTCAGTGACTTGCTTAGTGTTAAATTGGTGAAAGTGAAGCAATGAAATATAGCAGAGATATAAGTAAAAAAGATAAAGCCAAGGATTTTGAACTTGTAGCGTGAGGTGCAGAAATTCATTTTAAGGGGAGTAATACCATTCTTAGTTTTAAAAATCCCATTTTAAAGAAGTTCCAGTTTTAAAGAATCTTCCAGCCTTCAGGTATGTCTTTCATCTTCAGGAAAAATTCACTACTTCCAATAATGACAAATGGAAAAATGCAATTAACATCGAAAAAAGAAGCCAAATACTCTTTGCTAATGTAGAGGTTACATCTGCAAAGGCCTCCAAAGTTTACAAGCCTTACTATTCCTGCTTAGCCATATCCACATCTAATAAAATTTCAGCATGCCAAAATTAGAGACTATTCATGATACAACCTGATGCTGTTGATCTAACCAGGAGTCATAACTCATGTTTAGTACCAGTAACAATACTAGGCATTCTGCCACCACACTTATCTTGACATAAAGGTGTTTTTAGGGCTTCAAACTGAATTGAACCTTGTGCAAAAGACAGTGATTGGGAAGACTTTTTGGAAGGAAGTGCTCTCTGGCATATCCAGTAGATCAAAGCATGAAGACGATCCTCCACTCAGCCTGATTCAGATGAAGTTCTTGTATAAATTTTCCACACCCTTGGACAGTGCCTGAATTGCACAGTATTATGGAATTACTGTTCCTCTATTTCTCCAACTTAGGCCGTTCTACTGCACATACCTAATGAGATATTCCCAAGACGAGTGGTATGAAGAAACAGAAGAGACAATCAAGTCGTTACAGCAGTCACCTAGTGAGTCTCTAGCCCAGCTCCATAAAGTATTCATAGGAAATGAAATAACTTCTCAGGATGAAAAACACAAGCCTAGAGTACCTAATAACAGCGCATTGGATTAAATCACTTCTCCAAATCAGACAATAAAGGCATCTTGGAATGTACCCCATTGAATGTCCTCACTACTAGTTTAATTGAGAGGTTCTTTGTATTTGCTTTTTTCTCATATACATAGGATTGACCCCAGCTTTAGGAAAGGGTTTACAGCTAAGCAGCATTAGATGTATCCTTCTAATTTAGGCTTAACTACCTAATTATCTGTGGAGAACACAAATCACAGTTTTATTCCCCTTTTTGGCACTCTCTTACTGCTTAGCTAAGACAGCGTTTTGCTCAGATTGTTGGATCCAGTGAATGCTCTGTTTTGGTGCCAAACTCTCTAGACTTTGCTTGAGAAGCCATTTGCTATTCAAACTAACTGGTTGCAAAGACATACACAAGCTGCTGGAATAGTTTGCTGTACTAAAGAAGAACTGAGAATTGGAAGGAAGCAAGGAAGAATAAATATCACAGCACACCATTTTCCTGTAGTTCTGCCCAAATCAAGCAGCTGCATTCAGCATTTCTAAAATAGCTGTGATTAACCTTTAATCCAAATTTAATAAAGGCGATAATTTAATTTACATAGCTGTTCATATGCAAAATATTGTGCAACATTGGTGGCTGCAAATCCTCTATGATGAGGTGCACATTTAGAATTAGGCTTTTAAGCAACATCCTGCAGAGAAATATATTTCAGTTTATATCATAATGTGTTCAAAGCAGAAATGAGCAAAATCCATGTGAGGCTACTGTCCAGATTGCTTAGTTAAAGCTGCAAATTGTGGATTCAGGCATACACCTGCTTGCACATCAGAGTAGGAATTTCACAACAGCAAACACTCAAAGTCTTTCCCATTTTTGTCCTGATAACAGTTGTGGTTCAGCTTGCCTAGAAAAACAGAGAGTGATGACATATATGCAAACCATTCACTGAAAAACTATTCCATTTCAGAAACAAATTAAAGATTATATAGCAGTGACACCATTTCACATACCATGTTCACAGAAAAAAAATATATAGTTACAATAAAAATTATCTACACCGCACTAGAAAAATTTGAGATATGTGAATTTTCTGACCCAAGCCATTTTTCCTGGGCAAAAAAGGCAAATTGTTTGTGGCAGAAGGAATGGGGACTGTATCATTGCAAAACAATTTTTCTGCAGGCTATGGGCATAACAAACCAGGTCTGAGGAGCTGTACTCCGGGGTTTGGAAGCAATTACTGAGAAGGGCATTTGTCAAGAGGAAATATTTGAGGCAAAAAATGAGATCATGAGGAAACATGTAGTTTAAATGCTTGTGTTCAATTTCTCCCTGCAGTGAGGGTAAGGC
Source organism: Rhinoptilus africanus (assembly GCA_013400135.1). NCBI lineage: Eukaryota > Metazoa > Chordata > Aves > Charadriiformes > Glareolidae > Rhinoptilus > Rhinoptilus africanus. The sequence continues at coordinate 38,154 of VXBO01000492.1, forward strand.
TCTCAAACAAGAAACTGTGCAGCAGAAGTTCAGCAGTTAAACACCACTCCTTTGCATAAAATAAAGTGTTCAGACAGCAGCTCACCAACACACTACCAGTGCCAGCTGGGCATAAAAAACAGGAAGTAAACAAGTGATTGCATCCACTAGGCCTCTACAGCTCCGTGGCAGCAAAATTGCACAAAAACTGCACAAAAACTCTGAAAAATTGATAATTAAGGGTACGAACCTTCAGGAACAGGGTAGGAAAGTTAAACTAAAAGTTTAAAAAAAAAAAAATTTTAAAAAAAGAAAAAAGAAAAAGGTCAATTCTCCCAGAGAAAATTTAATCTGTATTTCAGGTATTGCTGAGTTGGTTGGAAAAAACAGCAAATTTTGCTGTGTAAAATATGTGTTTCAACATTACATATTACTAGAGCTGGTCACATGTATGGACTTCAGCAACAAGCGTTACATTCCACCTGGCCCCACAGAGTCAGCCTAACAATGTGCATTGGCTCTTATTCTTCTCTGAGCATTACTAACTCAAGTGAATTAAACTTGCATGCTTAGGGATGAACATAGAATCATAGAATCCTAGGGTTGGAAGGGACCTTAGTAGATCATCTAGTCCAACCCCCCTGCCAGAGCAGGGCCACCTTAGAGCAGGTTACACAGGAACGCGTCCAGGCGGGTTTTGAATGTCTCCAGAGACGGAGACTCCACGCACTCCCTGGGCAGCTTGTTCCAGTGCTCTGCCACCCTCAAGGTAAAGAAGTTCCTCCTCATGTTTAGGTGGAACTTCCTATGCTCATGTTTGTGCCTGTTACCCCTTGTCCTATCACTGGGCACCACTGAAAAGAGCCTGGCCCCATCCTCCTGACACCCACCCTTCAAGTATTTATAAGTGTTAATTAGGTCCCCCCTCAGACGCCTCTTTTCCAGGCTAAAGAGACCTAATTCCCTTAGTCTATCTTCATATGAGAGGTGCTCCAGTCCCTTAATCATCTTAGTAGCCCTATGCTGCACCCTCTCCAGCAATTCCTTGTCCCTCTTGAGCTGGTGCCATAAAGAGCATAATGAAGACCCCAGCTACAGTGAAATAACCAAGGTCTAATGTGGTTGCTGTTACTTATATTAGTGGCAGGGTATAAGTGGCAGTGATGGGTGGAGTACAAAGAAACTAACTTGGTATCGAGGATAAACATATACTGCTGTCCTGGAGGAAATAAATCTACATCTTTTTACTTCTAAATTGAAAGTGTTAGATATGGAAATTATGCAGAAACAAGAAATACTTGTTACTGTCAGTTTTCAGAGTAGATTTTTTCTTTACTTTTATTTATTTCAATATCTTCTCTCTTATATCTGGCCTGTCTTAAATGCACAAAACATTTCTACATAAGAAGGATCTCAGATAGTAGTTGCACCTGATTATTTTTTCTCATGTCTGCAATGTTCAAATCACCCTTGGAAGAGGCATATTTTGGAAAGCAAAAATGAGAACAGTAAAACTTTCTACATTCTGTTCAGCAAGTAAAATAGAAAGGTTTGGATTATTTTTCAAACTGGTTTTCATCTTTGACTTGTTCTGCCTAACAGACTCTGCCTAGATTTTATTCACAGACACGTTAATTCAGAATTTATTCTCCCTGCCCAGCAAATTTTCCAACCTCCTGTCCAAAATTCTTTCTTTAAGTCAATTAGCAAGCTTGATAGATTTGAAAAACCAATGTCATCCCTGGCATATATCAGCACAGCTGTTAGTGTTGATGCTAGCACTTAATTTGTATGGGCCAAGCTTGTCTATAAGACTTGTTTTGACAAATCATCCCCAGAAAAGACTTGCCATCTTGTCAAGACACCTTGCTGCAGTACCTACTAAACAAAGACTTGGTTTCCATAATATGGAGAAGAGCTAAGCAGATAATAATCCTCCATGGAGGTATGCTATGCCACCTTTCACTCACGTGAGAAAGACACACCAGAACCTTTTCCTTCTGTAGCGTTATTTAAACATAACAACATATGTCACCACACATTTTACTTTCTCCTAGAGTTTAATTAAGGGGATCAGGAATAAAAGAAATCAAGAATTCAGTCAGTCTGACCTTTTATCCCGTTTTAAACACGAACCCTTCTAAATTGTGAGGCCAGCTGCAGCATGGTCAGGAGCAACTAGACCATGCCAGGGATCCAGCACCTGCCCAGTCCTCAGATGGTGATGGCAGACTACTAACTGGGCAGCTACGCACTCCTCTACCCACCCTTTGGCAGCCATCTCCCCAGTGACAGTACTAAACCCAGTTGCTATCATAATGGCAAACTGGTCATTACTCCCTTAATGTGCCAGCTAACAAGTTGCAAAATTGAACTTTGGTTGATGAAGTATCCAAACCAAAAAGTAATTATCATATTTTTCACACCATGAGCACAAATTGTATGCTAAAGGAAAACAACCCAATGTTCAGCAGTGGTTTTAATTACAAGTTGTGTTGTGAAAATATGAGGAAAGTTAACCTCTCCTGAGCAGTTCACTGGCACTGCTTACCCCTTTTTTCCTCCATGTACTTACCTAGCAGGGTTTCTGCCAGAGCTCCGTGAACCCAGGTGCTCCTAACTTCAAAATTGTTTAGTATATCAACATACATGAATTATATACAATCCATTCTTCAGTACCTGTATTATATGTGACAGCAGAACATTCCTCATGGACTGTAAAACTCCAGGCCTGCTCAGGTTTAAATTTTGCATACACGTTAAGTTTATTTCCAAAACAACATCACAGCCAAACATAGAGCTTCTTTTTCATGTGGAAATACAAAAGGAAGTTGCAGATCAAAAATGACTGGGAAATACCTCCCAGATCCAAAATGAACTGGGTAATAAAAGCAGGAGCACACGAGTCCAGAACAAGCATCTACCTGCGTTTGGCAGTACAGGGTATGAATTCTTGGCCTCAGACAGGAAGAGCAGAATAACTCATAGGTTTCTCATATGCTACGTCAATGGTCTCTTGCAGACATCTTTCCTTCGGTTTTTGTGCAGGAAAAAAAATAAAATCTCAGAAGACCAAGGTTTCATCTCAGTGTAAAATGGGTAAGATTCCAGATTTCAAGATTTTATGGAGCAGTAAAGAAAAAATATTTATTGTCTAGGTTTTGTAAAAGATAATAAACATTCTATGGGGCAGTATGAAAGTGTTGCAGTTTTAGAGGAAAAAAAAAATGGCATGGTTTCTAAAATCAGTTTATAGCATTTGTCTTTATTGTTTTATATTGGCTAGACAACCCTCAGTATTTATGGGCTTGAATTGCTTTCACACTGATGAGTTTGCCCTTTCAATGCTTCATCCCAAAACTGGAGTTTATAGAGTATTTCGTATTTCCTTTGAGGCTGGCAAGTCTCCCAAGGAATGATACAGTTGTGAATTCACTGGAAATAATATAATCTGAATTATTCAAGGCAAACCTGGTCAGCTGCAACAACTCCAGATTTCCAGACTTGTGCATACATTTTATATGCAGAAAGTAAATACAAAGTATTTGTATGTGCATAGCTTTGGCTGACAGTACATACCTCATGAATAGTATGTAACTCCAAATACTCAGGTTACAAAAAAATAATCGAATTTATGTGTTTTTAAGGCTTTATTAGCTCTGTATTAGTTTTCTCTCCACTATTACAGCTCCAGATGTAGAAAAATAGGAATCACTCCAGAAGCAGTTCTGATCCCACCTGTCAGTAATATGCACCATGAGCTGCAGCCACAAACTATGCTTCACAGGTGAAAGACCAGTAAGCTGTGATCTCAATTCATGGGTACTGGGTACAAGAAAAAATGGTTTCGGACTGGACTTCTGCAGTATACTTTTCTGCTAAGCTTCAGCAAAGCACAAGGAATAAAAAATGAACTAGATAAAACCCAGAGTGATAGCATGAGAAGAGATGGAAGAGATACAACTGTCACTTGCTTAATGGGACTGTTCCACGTACAATAATATGAAGAAGGAAAAAACAATATCTGAGCAAAATAGCTGAATGCATTGCATACCAAAGACTTGACTGGGTAATTGATACCTTGGTAGTCTAATGGCCAGAAGAAGTCAAGTCCCAAAAGGAGACATGAGCAGAAGATCACTAACAGACCACTAACATTCTTCCACCAAATGATGGAAAGAGAGAAACTCACTGTGCCTGAAGAATGAAGACGACAGCTTCATTTAGAAATTGCTGAAGAATAGCAGGCTCTATCTGCAGTTGTTCTGCAGATTTCTAAAGGTCCATTTTAGTGAAGAGAAGGGTTCAAATCTTTTGGTCCCTCCAAGTACACTGCTATTTGTACTGTACAGTGTGATAAAGCGTTGTTAATTTCTACGCTGAGAATAACCCTTCTTTATAAATTCTAAAAATAACAAGCAGAGCTCTGGGAAAGTATTTCCCTGAAAATAATCCATCTGCCTATCCCAAACTGTGAGATTTCAAAAGTTTTTCTGCTCTGTCCAGCATTGAAACAAACAACCTTTCCAAATCTTTTCTTAAAAAGTGAAAAACAAGTGAACAGCCCACACCTCAGCAGTTAGAGGAATCAGATGGCCTTTAGGACACTCCCATTCAAGTTTGGAGTATCTTCTTCTTAGAGTCATTTCACTTTCTGCAGGTAGTTACTCAACTGAGCTGAGAGTTGAACTTGAACCCTGTCATCATGGTTTAACCCTAGCCAGCAACTAAGTACCGCACAGACTCTCCCTCACTAACCCCCCAGTGGGTTAGGGGAGAGAACTGGAAGAGTGAAAGTGAGAAAACTCAAAGGCAATTTAATTGGTAAAGCAAAAGCCATTCACACAAGCAAAATAAAATAATGAACTCATTCACTGGTTCCCCTTGGCAGGCTGGTGTTCAGCCTTCTCCAGGGAAGAAGGGCTCCATCACGTGTAATGGTTACTCGGGAAGACAAAATGCTGTAACTCTGAACGTCTCCTCCCATCCTTCTTCTTCNCAAATGTCCCCCAGCTTTATATGCTGAGTATGATGTCATATGGTATGGAATATTCCTTTCCTCAGTTGGGGTCAGCTGTCCCAGCTACATCCCCTCCCAAATTCTTGTGAGTTCCCAGTCTAGTTGCTGGAGGGGCAGTGGAAGAGAAGCAGAAAAGGCCCTGATGCTGCATAATCACTGCTCAGCAATAACTAAATCATCCCTATATTACAACACATTCCCAGNAAGGCAATTTAATTGGTAAAGCAAAAGCCATTCACACAAGCAAAATAAAATAATGAACTCATTCACTGGTTCCCCTTGGCAGGCTGGTGTTCAGCCTTCTCCAGGGAAGAAGGGCTCCATCACGTGTAATGGTTACTTGGAAAACACCATAACTCCAAATGTCCCCCAGCTTTATATGCTGAGTATGATGTCATATGGTATGGAATATTCCTTTCCTCAGTTGGGGTCAGCTGTCCCAGCTACATCCCCTCCCAAATTCTTGTGAGTTCCCAGTCTAGTTGCTGGAGGGGCAGTGGAAGAGAAGCAGAAAAGGCCCTGATGCTGCATAATCACTGCTCAGCAATAACTAAATCATCCCTATATTACAACACATTCCCAGAATAAATCCAAAACGTAGCCTTGTACTAGTTACAATTAAGAAAATTAACTCTATTGCAGCCAAAACTAGCACACTTGTATATGATGTAAATACCTTTACCTCTTCCTTTTTTGTGATTTTGATATGAAACTACATCTGGCAATCTGAACTTTTTCTGAAAGGGACATGGTATGGTCCTATGAAAATGCATTTTGTCAAAAATACTCCTAACCGACCAGCACTCCCATTAAACTGTGTCTCACAAAGGTGTCTAAGATGCATGATGGGACCAAGACTTGACATGAAGTGAAAATACTGAAGGAAAAATAGAGACCCTGACAGAAAAATATAGTGTGGTGTTCTGTGATTCCTTTAAAGCAATTCCATCTTCTCTATCTTCCACTTAAAAGATAGGTCAAAAATGTGGAGATTTTCCTCCCTTCAGCACCCTGCACAAATACTTAGGTATTGCTGATTGTATCTTCATAGAGAGCTAAAGAAATACAGAAGAGACCTCTCTATTCACTTAACACAGGTAACTATGTGAAGCTTTCACGCAGAGAGAAACTAGCATAAAGTATTTCACGCTGATTTTGGAAAATCATGCTAAAAAATAACAGTCACTGTGATATTACACCCCCACAGACCAAGAGCAGAATCAAAAAGGGATTCCTACAATTTTTTTCCCAATTAGGGGCAAAACCTTAGGAAAAAAGTTAATTATCTAAACCTCTTACACATACTGCCTAAGTTCAGATGATTTCCTTACAAATGGTCCATCCTCAAGTGTTCTTCGGGCTCTAATTTTGGCATCTTTTGCCAGTATAAAGCCACCTTTGAATAAAAATGAATGCTTAAAAAAAAAAAAATGAAAGCCAGGAGGGGGAGCTTTAGCAGGTGTCAAACAAGCCAAAACAGACATGAGGCGCAAATGTGATTATGCTGGAATTTAAATATAAATATAAGACAAATCTATGAACACTGAAATGTTCCCAAAATAAATAAAATGTTTTCAACTGACTATGAAAAATGTTGTCATAAAGGGCCAGAAAAAAGTTCTTCATTCATTAAGGGTCCCTGTGATTTGGTACATTCCAGTAAGACTGTGAAGTCCAGTTGACTGATATTTTTGCCAGAAAGTACACACTGAAAATTAGTGCATTGAAAATGTTCCATATTTATTTCCTCCTCAGGATCAGATTCAAAATCTTGCATTTAACTTTTCAGGTTCCAGTATCTTTTAAGAAGGCTGTTTCAAGGAAGTTTCTAGAAAGGCTATTTCAGCTGAGAGACATCAGTTTTCATATCCTGTGGCTGATTCTGAGCACAAAAACAGGAGACTGAAGCAAGAAAAAAAATATTTCATTCTTGACTGCTTAATTGATGTGGTCTTATCAAAACCCAGTTCCAGGGTAGCAAGTTGAAAGTCTTCCACAAAGGTGATGTGAGATCCATGAGAACCAATGATATTTCCAAAGAAAGGAACATATGCTACAAAAATGTTCCTGAGGGAAAAAAAAAAATATTTTAAAATGATGTATTTACCTGTGATTAAAGTTAAAACACTAATTAGAAATCACTCAGATTTTCTAACCAGTAGCTAATAGAGGTGGGTCTTAAGTATTAAGGCTGCTCTCCTGTGTTTTTTTCTGATGACAGAAAATCCGATGACAGAAAAATACTGAACACTTTCCTTTAAGTTCTTCCTTACCTGCTAGAACTGGAATTAATGGAAAGGATTCATCCATGTTAGAGAAAACTAAGCAGGCTCTGCCCTCAGACAAAGTTAATAGCTACTTGGAGCAGATCTTTCCAGAGAGCTAACTGGTCATGGCCCCCTTGTTTTGGAAAGGTGGTTTGGCTGCCACTGTGGCTCTGGAGGGCAAAGCTGGGATGCAGTTGGAGAACCTGGACACTCACAGTCAGTGAATAAAACATTTGGTTTCCCAGTCTCCAATTGGTCCAGAGGGAGTAGCTACATCAAGCTCAAAGTGCAAGTGTTTTCTTAATCACTTCTCAAAGCAGCTCCAACTCCTTTCCAAAGTCATGGGCCACCAGAAAGAGCACACTAACCAAAAATCACTTTTGAATTAAATTGCTATGAAGCTGGAATTCTCATCCTCTCAGCAAATAAGAAAATCTCCCTCTACGTTTGTATGTGTTGTCAGAAAAAGAAAAATACTATCAAATTCACTCAAAGCAGAACAGGAAAACAGACCAGTTTTGATGTTTCTTACAGCTATACTAAAAGCTTATTCCTGTAAAAATCAGACACAAAATAACCAATATAAAAGACACTCTGTAGCCTGGGAAAGACGGTGTAGATTGATGGTTTGATGTGAGATCTACTCACAGGTGTTTTCTCTCTCATTCAAGAATAAAAGATAAAAATAAAGTAGTACAGTTGATGTTCTTGCAAATGAGTATGTATGGTGCATTGGCCGCTTTGGAAGACAGTGTGTTTGTACCTGGAAAAATCTCAAAAATCCCAATGTCATTCTTACTGTCAATCAAATTACCATTTTCTCCAGTACATGCAGGAAACATGATTTTCTCTACTTTGTATCACTCTGCAGTTAAGGTACAGATTATAGAAAAATTCTAGTTTGGAAAACAGATGGAGAAAATATTTTATATGCATTTCAATGGCTAGTTATTTTATGATTTTATGAAAATATACTCCTCCAAAATAATTACTAGGATAAATTTAGGTTTTATTATTAGAAACATGAGAAAATTTACTTCTATTTTATTATATTTTTAGCCAAGTTGACTCATGTTCTTTCAAAGATCCCAGACTAAGAGGAAAGCTCAAGAAATAATTGGTTTCCCTAATCTTTGATGATGCTCAGGTTGAACAAAGCAGACCTTGAAGTAGGCAAGAAAAGCTACTCTGCAGCTTCTCTTGTCCTAAAGGTTGACAATAATCTCTCACAAATGTCATGACAATACCACCAGAAAATCTACCTTGTAGATTATTGATCACAATTTCTATTATTGCAAGTTTAAATTCAACAGAAAATCTCCCTTCAATGAAAGGAAGAAAAGGATAGTTTTCCCTATCTAAAAGAGGAAATTACTAGAGACAAAGAGACATGCTATTCTCTGTATTTTTCCTTAAAAATTTGTAAAACAATGACCAAATTCATCTCTGATTTTACTGAAACCTCATAAGAGATGAATGCACTGACTGATGCAGTTTTTAAAACTATCTTCCTATAGAAATGTCCAAAAAATAGTGCATTATATACAAGGAATTAATTTTCTAACTACCGAAAATATCTAAGACAAGTTCAAAAGCAAAACAATTGTTACTTTTACAGTGCAAAATCAGAAAATTAATATTCATAACCGTAATAAAAACCGAAATGCATCAATATGTACCAAGCTGTTTATTATTTCATTTCAAGATGAATTCTACCTTGCTCTCCTTTCAGTACATCTATTACACTAAAAGGAACTATATAAAACTTTCATCTGGAACAGTTCAAGATGTACGCTGACAGACAAGAGTCCTAAAATATTCATACTTTCACTAGAGTTAATGGCTCTGAGAGCTTAAGTGTTCAATAAAACATTGTTTGCACAAAATTTACACTTAAGTAATTAGGCAAATAGGTGTGACCTCTTGCATTCAATTTCAACTGTGAATGCATGCCTGCATTTTTCCAAGCACAGTAAAGTACTGGCTTTCAAAAACAGGCCATGAAGAGTACCAGGTATTTTGTAAGCACCAATTTCACATGTTCCAGGCTTTCACAATTAAAAAATTAATTTGGATTATTAGAAGTATCTCCCCAGTTAGTCACAAATAAATCAATGCTGTCTTCACTATTGAATTCCACAGAAAGAGTATTAATTTAAAATTACTTCTGCTGAAAATTCTATTTCCACAAGTAATAACCCTTAAATAATTACAGGAAATCCTT
>VXBO01000493.1:0-11209 GCA_013400135.1 Rhinoptilus africanus
TATAGTTTTGCATTTTTTTTTACTCTGTTGTTTGTAAGATCCTTTTAGAAGCTTGGAAATAAAATTTCCTTCCCCACCTATTCCTTTTTTTTTTTATTCCCCCTTTTATTTGGGAAAACCAAAACTTGTCTTTCCCTGTCTCCCTAACAAGTAGTGAACGCAAAACTGAAATTACACCTACCTGTCTCTAGCGGAGGAGGCTCAAAGTCTGCCCAGGCTGGGGGGGGGTTGTATGAGTTCCTGGCATTGCTTGGTCGTGCGTCCCCTGGATGTTGTTTGGAAGAGTTGGTGGAAGGAGAAGGTGATGGAGAATGGGCGACGTTTACTTGTGGGCAACTCGTGAGTTCAAGGAAGGTGTCAGGTTGAGTAGGGTCCTTGGAAAAGCACCGGAATTTCTGTTTCTCACCACGGGTTGGGAGATGGTGCTGTGATCCAGATGAACCTGCTCCATCCCGTATCTCAGGAGGGATGAATGGTGGGAGCGACCACCGTGGCACCAAAGAGCACTTCTGCAGCAGCGCGGTCGGCAGCGTCCAGCTGGCACAGGGATGGGCACCACATCGGGGGCGGCCACCGGCAGCGTTCCCAGATGAGCCTTCCCCTGCTCACACTGTCTTCACTCAGGGTGCTGCTTTCTCACCGCCCTCTGCTTCGGGGCTTCTCCCCATCCCTTTGGTAGCCTGGGCCTGTCCACACGCACCGCTCCCTTCCCTGGGGGATGGACCCAGCTCCCTTCCCTGGGGGATGGACCCAGCACCCTCCCCACTCCTCCACCGCGGGCTGGGAGAGATGAGGTCTCAACAAGCTTTCCCTCGGGTTTGCCATGGCCATTCGCTTTTGCCTTTCATTTGGTGAAGAGCACAGAGCAGGCGTGTGGAGCAGAAGCTCTCAGGATGCCTTTGAAGGAACAGATGATTTTTCTTTTTCTGTTTTTCACCCAAGAGGTGAGAGGAGCTGGTGGGGGGCAGCAGGGGCTGCTCAGTTTAATTGCAAACAGCAGTGGAAATAACGCTGAGCGCTGCCGCCGCAGTGCAGCGGGGGAAAGGACACTCGAGTCGTCATCCTGGAGCTGAAACACTCGCAGGGTGACCTGACCTGGATTCAGGTCTGCGGTGTCTCTTCAAAGGAAGCCCAGTGAACCTTGCACTGCTGATTTTAAACAGTGAAGCACAGAATGTGCTGCTTTTTCTTTTTTTTTTTTTTTAATTTAAAATAAATGCAGCCTTTGGAGAAGATAGTAGTTTGTAGTAACCGAAGGCCCTTTCTCATGGAGATGAAATGTCTCCACCTTTTATCTGCTCTTCTAAACTTGAATTGAGCACACCCATTTTAAGGGAGCCATTAGAAAATTCCATGAGGTCTGGTTCAGGCTGGGTTCATCTGGAGAAGGATATGAAATAGCCTCGTTATTTTAATCCTCTTTAATTTCCCTACTGACTAGCTAGGTACCAGACAGAGGGAAGGTAACACCCCCAAGGCAGGCAACTAGGGCACTCTAAAATTAGCCACTGGAGGTGTGCTGCTCGCCAGCCCCTGGGCTGCGGACGAGCGGGAAGGGGTTTTGAAGAAAAATGTCAGGTTTATTCTCAGAAGCAGTTTCTAGCATGTCTAAGAAGTGCAGCACATCACACCTAGACTCCACGGTGGGCTTCAGATGATGAATCTGAGTCAACCTGGGCTGCTGGCATAGCCTTGGGCTCCTGGCGTAGCCCGCTCGGATGCACTCTCTGGGCACTTGTAGGTCTAAACTGGGTCGGGGGAATGGTGACTTAAAGGGCCCTTTTCTCTTGAATAAAAACCCAAGGCTGGAGCAGTGAGCTGAGCTGTGGTGTCCACGTTGCACCTGGTGTTAGCGGGGCAGAATCCTTCCCAAAGAGGCCAGTTCCCGCGAGTTTGCCTGCACTGACAGATAAGAGCAGACCTAAGATGCTTAGTACTTGCTCATCATTTGCGTCGAGTACTTTTAGCCCTGCACTGAGGCGGTCCCAGTATCCATGGTGTGTGGGAAGCGCTCAAATACACTTGGGAGCCTCACGGTACGGGCAGTGAGAAGCCGTTGGGCCATGCTTGGCTCTGCCACAGACACGCCGGCTGTTCTGACTGCGAGCTATGGCAAACAGTGTGCACAGAAAGGGTGAGGAGTCCACTGGGCTGAGCAGCTCTTTACCACCCCGATCCGACGCAGCAGTGTCTGCGAAGGTGAGAATTCAGTGTTAAACGTTCAGGATAAAGAAAACAGTCAGTGGCTGTAGCGTATCAGAGACTGGGGCTCCTCGGAATGTGCACGACGTGTATGGACTGTGACCAGCGGACACCGGCTTTTTGAAGCAAATTGCAGTTGGCAGCTGTTTTCATTTCACCCCACGGTAAAAACCGCTACTCTGAAAAGAACCAGTTTGTGCAAAACGAGTAACCACAAGACCTTTGTTTCCTCATTCCCAGAATCCAGGCATAAGCCTGACTCAGAAGTTATTAATCTTTGCTGGATAAGAAGGAATGCAATGTTCTGTGAATACAGTGTCTGCTTAGTAAGTAATTTTTTTCAAGGATAATGACAAATATGATAAGTACTCTTCACTCAGGATGGTTATTGGTCATATTAGGTACAGTTCATGTTTAATATTTACCTTCTAATTCATGCTATGTAGCTTGTAAGGACCAACTTGGAGACGAGCGAGCACAGCCACGCATGCGGATCAGGTTTCTAGTGACGGACAATAACCAGCACGGTGTTAGCAAGCAGCACAGGGGATATTAACTGCCTTAAAACTTGCAAAATTATACCTTCTCATCACACACAGTAAAAAGAATTACAGTTTATTAAGTAATATATTTCAAGTTTATGTGGAACTGAGAAGTTAGGAAATGTGTTAACCAGACGAGAATTCAGAAGGTTCATGCACAAATCTGAGCATACCTTAAAAGAACTTATACAGCAAATTCATACTGATCAATTCAAGTTTTTGCTGAGATACGATTACTCCAGACTTGGAGGCTGTACTTGGAGTACAGCACAGTGAAGACTTCAGGGTCCTTCCTATCTTCGCTTCCAAACAGCAGCAGTTGCTTTGCATGGATCCGACTCAGTGTGTCTGTATGTCAACATTCAAGTCCAAGATCTGAGTAACTGCTTCTGCCTTCATTCTCCCCTCTAAAACAAAGACCCTCTTTTTTCAGGCCATGCTCGTTGTTAAAGAGAACGTGAAATACAAGAACTTCACCAAAAGTTCATCCCGCTCAAGCCGAAGCCACTGCACTCGATGGTTTGTTGTTATGTGCATTCAATCAACAGATGTGAAAGTGGGCTTTGGACCTTTTGGCTGTAAGCTGTGCACTGGATCACGTCACTTTATAAGCTCAAGCTCTAATCAGAAGAAACCTCAGAAGCGAAGAATGTCAGTATTATATGGGACTCAAAACCCACAGTACAGAAACCACAGGCATTTCCGTGGCTTGTGATTTTAAAGGTTAAAGGAGGTCAGTTAAAAAGCCAACTTACTAGCCAACTGTTTCCAATTAGGTGAGGCATTTTTTGGACATAATCAATAGAAATGCCATGTTGACTTCACTATGAGTTACCTTGACCTATGGTCTTTTAAAGTAATTATCAGTCGATGTTTAGACTTTCAAAGACATCAGTAGGACTACAAAAAGGACTGCGTGACATAAACACATTTGTTTTGGTTTTAATTAAGGTAGGAGAAAAGTATGGGTACAAAACCCAATGAAAACGGTACTTGATATAAAGGCTTCTTGGTGGAATTCGAAGGTCAGGAGAGTTTTATCTGTTTTTCTCAGTCAGGATCTGTAAATGAAGAAAGAAGGGTATTTCAGAATACCTTTCTTCATCAACAAGGAAAATACTAATTGAACATAACAAGATGAAATGTCATTGCTTTCTCTTAAGCTTGGAAGTAGAAAACAATCACTAAATAATTATTTTGATTGCCAATTATCTGCACTAGTAGCCGGCTGTTCTGCTCTGAGGCACCTGCTCAATCCATTCGGAACTCCATTTTGCTGCCTATCTGAGGATACAACAGCCTCCCCAGCATTTCAAAGATATTTATTAATTGATATAGCCTTCAGATTTGTACAGTTTTAATTACTGTGGGAAAATACGATAAGGTGGCAAGTATGGTCTCCTCGTTGCACACAAACATCTTCTGGACACTGTGGAAATCACTCGAGTACCCAGTGTCTCAGCATCTCTTTTCCTAAAATGGGAATTGTGTAATTCTTACAGCACTGTTGTTAAGTTTTGTATGTGGAAAACCTTCTCAAGTCACTGGCTGCAAATCATGCAAAAACTGCAAAGTCCTGCTTTTTTAGATTACCTTTGTTACTGCTTATAATACAGCTGAAAAATGCAGTTTTCTTTTTGATGGGTTTGTCAAATCTATAGCACTTGAATTGTTATTTAACTCTTAGCTATCAGATAAGAAGTGAATTTAGTGTGGTCAGTGAGATAACTAGCAGATGTGTGTCTTCTGGGGAACGAACTGCTGGCATATCTGCCGGAGGGGGATAATGTATAATGTAGAAAGCAACTAGGGAGGCCTCTTTAGAAATGACACTATCATTAGTTAATTCAAATGTCTGATTCAAAGCATGATTTTATATTCTAAGGTATAAATCAGCGTAAACAAGTAAATTGCTGTTTCTCAGCGCTCGGGCCTATCCAGCTCCGAGCACTGGCTCTGACGGCAATCCAAGGGGATTTGCTATTAGTGCAAAAGGCAAATCCTACTGTGGATGAGGCATTTCTCCCTGCTGGAGCTCCCGGCGGAGGGAGCCTGGGGCACCCTCAGCTGTATTTAGCCGAGCAGTTCCTAGGTGTCACTGTCGCCCCAGCTGAGAGAGCCGAAAGAGCCCTCCTTTGGCAAAAACCCAGGGAAGGGGAAGCGAGTCCAGGAAAGAAATGAAACTCGCTCCAGCTGAAAGAGGTTTGCTACGAGAATATTAGCTGTGTTATAAACATAAGATCTGAAGTCTTTCTTTAGAATGAAACAACTCCTTTGGCATTTAGCATTGTTCCCGGGCATTACAAGTCTTTTAAATCCTGTTTACATGTGGTATTTTTCCTGTAAGTGGCGTGTTGGAAGTCAGAGAAACCTTTCTTCAACAGCAGCAGGATTTCAGACCTCATCATCAGCTCCTCGGTAAACGGATCTGCAAGACAACAAATACCTGTCATTCACTGGTAAAATGTCTATTTAAAATATGCAATCTCATTTTTCTGTTCACTAATCCTGGAGAATGAATTGTAATAGGACCTAGAAGGTGAAGGAAAAGTAGCTGGCTTGGCCAAAGAAGGCAGTTTCACATCTCTGGAGAATATTAACACGCTAAGGTTAATAAATGTTTTACCAGAGAAAGCTTCCTTGCCCTTTTATTTCCATTTTATTTCTACCTTTGAGAGAAATACCAGTCCTTCCTATTGGCTGAGGGAGAAGGGTCCCTGTTCTGTAATGCAATTCTGCAGCATTTACATCAGAAACGGGGAGTTAATCTCTTCTTAGCCAATAATCATTGTCTACACAACTTATCTAAATATGAAGTTTACTTTGTTTAAATACCCATTACAAAATCAGATTTGAGACAAAGAAAAATATCTTTGTGATGGAAAATGGATAAAATATCTCTGGAATGGATAGTTTAACTTCGAGGTCAAAGTCAAGGCTGTGGCTAGAAACTTTGGAGGCAGTAGTTTCACAATTACAAGGCAAAGCACCAATGTAAGCTGAGTTACTCTTAGATACGGGAATTGGATGATCTGCTGATAGCAAGTAAGTATCAATAGGCAAATAAGTTCAAATAAGTATGTTAAGTACCTTTAAAAATTGTTCTTTTCTTCTCATTAATTCATTTAAATACCCCATTGTTCACAGAAGATACTCCAGAGTAGATATCACTATAAATTTAGAAATGCTGTAGGGCTGAAGAAGACTTTATTTATCATGACTGATGGTCACGTTCAGGAAGATGCTGCCTGGCGATACAGAGTTTGAAAGGGTGGGAAAAGGGGGCACAGACTGAAATGTTTTTGTCGAAGAACAAAGACTGGTTTCAGCCTGCTGAAGACATATTTTTTTAGTCAGTGGTACTAGCACCTCTTTAAAATTCCTCTCTGGAATGTTTCACTAAGGTAAGAAAAATTTAAATTGGGGAATTTGTTTTATATTTTTTTTAAGCAGTTTAGTAGGAGTCCCAGCTTCCTTAAGATATCCTTCTGAGCTCACCAGGGGCAGCCACCTAAAATCCAATGGTTTAATATGGTTCTAGATATTGAACGCTGAAACACATGCAGGAAACTTTCTCGGAAGATGAGGCTTCGCTTGCTGTTTGTTCAGACAGTGAATCTAGTGTGGAAAACAGCTTTGGGCTCCTCCTCGATACCTGATGGAGCCGTGCTCTTTGACATCGTAGGGACCAGCTGCGTGAGTAAGCACTAATCCACAGAATCTAAGATTATTTTGCAAGTAAAAGCAAAGCATTTTCTTACAGTTTGTGATTGCATCTTAAAAAATAATCCGGTTCATTGCCCTGTTTTGCATATGTCGGTGTCTGGCTGTTAGCATTTCTCTTTTAAAACTGGATGGGTATGTAGAATTTCCAGATCGGCTCAAAGGAAAGAAAACACAGTGACTTTGTTAAAGCAAAACTAGATGAAAACAAAAGCCTTATTAAATGAATAAAGTCTTTAACAAGATGCCAGCCTTCTTTTTAGATGTTCCAGAAAAAGCTTATAAATGCTGGTAAAGGGAATTTAACGTCTTATTGAATCAAATAATCATGGGGAGTGCTAGCACACCAAATGCGTAACAAATTGAGTTTTACTGCAATAGACTTTTAAAGAATTAAAGGACTAAAGCCCAACAGCTCGAACTTGTACACTGTGGGGTTTTTCTTTTTTCTTTTCATTGCTCATTGTTTTTGTGGGGAGCTTCAATTAAATATTTTTACTGTACACTTGATATCATGTAAATTCTCCTAATTTCTGAAACTTGCACTTCCTCAATATTTTCCTCCCACTTTTTGATGTTTAATGGGTCTCTTTCATAACTAAGTCCCTCTTGCCAATTCAAGAGATCTTGCATATTTAATGAGAACAATTAAACACAAATTTTGTAAAAGTGAGTTTAAGCTCCAAAGCTTACTTTCATTTTCCTCTGCTTTAGGCTGTCTTGAGCACTAGGAGAAAGGCAACCAAGATTAATAAAGCTTTCCCATTTTAATACTGATTAGACATACGATTTAATATAGCTAGAGAAAGCAAAAAGAATGCTTTCTTTAAAAAAAAAATAAAGCATGAAAATGCTTAAAAATGGGGCAACTGAGGAAATTACTTTAATAGTTAAGATGCAATAAAGCTTTGGATTACTCTCAATATCAAAATGACTTGTAAACAGACATGACTGTCTGGTTTGCCATTAATTTTACTCATCTATATTTTACTTTATTTTTTAAAAGACTTGTTTCATTTAAGCAGCTAGTGCTAAACCAAGAAAATCTGAGATTGTAGCTTACTTTCTATGATTTCTGATCTTTTTTAAAGTTGTTGGCTTCTAAAATAAAATTTATGCTTGGGGGGGAAAACTAACAGACCCTCAGAGATTTATATGGATTTAATCATGATTTTGTGCTAATAACACTTAAACTTTCAGAAGTGCGGTTGAACTCAAACCTAGGAGTAATGCATTCTTCTGAGACACATGCAGGAGAGAGTTTGGCATTGGACTTGGTATTTTTCATTTCCAAGTCCAGTCTGAATTGAGACTTCAAAAGAGGAGAGATGCAAGAAAGCGACATCTCGCTGATGCAACTTGTGTGGTCATTTCAGCTGAAGGTCTTTTGCCTCTTCACGGCAGGATGGCACCTGGAGTATAGGAAAGCCTCTGTTATCCCTTTGAACTTCAAGGGACACTGAGGGGGTGGACAGGATTTTTTTCAAAGCCCAAAGGTCTCCTATAGCCGGAGGCTCATGCGTTTCACTTGCTGTTCCCCATCCAAACCATATGAGCGCGGCCCTGCGTGGGAGAGAAGGTTAAACAATGCAAGCAGCCCAACAGCAGAAGAGCACTGATGCTTAACGTTTGAAAAATAGGATCAAACGCTCATTAATTGTCCATCACGGACGCAGCACGTTCTACTTCTGTGCCACCTCTGGAGGCTGCTCATTTACTTTTCCTGCTCTGATCTGTTTATATCAAGTGGGCTGACTCGCCTATCAAAAAGCACACATACTTCAAAAATGAATGTACATGATTCTGTATCAAAATATTTGAATGAATAACTAATGACTGATTGTGAAAAGCTTCGCCGAACTGTTTTAATTCAGTATTCTGTCTGAAGCGTTCGTTTGAAAGTGGTTTCTCTTTCATGTTTGCCTGTTGCCGATAGACTTCTTTATGAGAGATTTTAACAAGGCCATCTGTAACCTCTGACTGCTGCAGCATTCTATCATTTGACACTAAAGCTGTCACTTCGATTCCTGAAGGTTTTAGGAAAATGATGGCAAATAAAAAATTTCCAGCATTTTGTACTATTTATTCTGCTTGCAGCAAATGTCCTACATCAGATGAGCTTGGCTTATATTACTGGAGAGGGAGTTAGAGTAATTTAGAGCACATTTGACCATGTAATGCTGGGCCATTAACAGATAATTGAGGTTGCTCAGAAAACAGGCTCATCCTAGCTGTAATCCTGTCCACTACTTACTGCACCATAGCAGAGACCTGCCTGCAAGAGCAGATTCAGTACCTCATTCTCTCACCTCTTACATGATTTGGTACCTCGCACCTGAACCCAGATCTTCAGAAGCTGAAATTATTGCCTATGGGTTTGTTCAGTGATTTTCGGGAGCGCTCTTTGATTCCACTTTTACAGTAACCAGCATGAACCTCTTTGAATGGGGTCTCTCTGTTGCACTTCATGTCTGCAACACAAGTATTTATATCTTACCTAGTCATGCCTTTAGAAAAACAAGGGTCTCCACAGCAAGGCTTTAAGTTTAAGTCATCTTTTGCAAGGTAACATGAACCATACCCAGAATAGAAGAAAATATTTCTGTATCTCAGACTTGCCTTTTTCTCTGTACAGACTATAACAAAATTGTGCCCAGCTGATGCTGACTTTCTACTGGGAATGTCTAAACTGAGCAGAGATTTTTCTTTTGCCTCCTTCTTTTGCCTGATTTTTGGAAGTTCTGAGTTCTTTGCTGACTTCAGCTGGGGCTGCATTCAGCTTTCTGAATGGCAAACGGAAAGGTTTTTAAACTATTTATTAAAATAATCAGAATGAGAGGTAGCTTGTGGAAATGCCAGGTCCTGATGCACTACAGACAGGTGGTTTATGTACTACATCTGAAAGTATTATTTTACTTTTTGTTTTCTCATCTGGACTGATGGCTTGTCGGGAGAAAACTGCTGGGCTGTTTGGGGTTTTTTGCGTTGTTTTGTCTTTTCTTGTTTTTACTGATGTTCAGCCATAACTAAGCCAGAAATACCCACTAATTGTTAAGGGTAAACATATCATAAGAACAACAGTAGAAGAAAAAGAATTATTCTTATCGCTATGTCAGTGTTATTTTAGACTGGACATTTCCAAGTGGCAAGACTAGAAAAGAATTGCAAGAATCCAGCATCTCATAGCCTGGGTTCTAATTAAAATCCCTCCCAATCTCCAATCAGTCAGGGCTGAAAATCACTGTTCCTGCAGTTTCAAGATGACTGATGAAAGACTTCAAACCACAAGCAGCCACTGGATCAGTTGCTGGGACCTTTTTTTAGATCAGCTCAACTACAGTCATAATGCTCCAGTGAAAAGATGATCTCTGAATTTAAAAACATCAAAAATGTATTCCAGAGAGCTCTGCAAGGTACAGAACACAGTCCCAGCTTCACGTAGAGTTTGCCTGACAATTAACTGCAAAGTTTCATCTGCAGCTTTGCAATTCATAACAAGTTAAGACAAGGGAAATATGTTTTAATTTGACATGCCCATAGTGCTGACCCACTGACTCAGTCACAACTGACAGCACCACAACATCTAACATCTAACTCTTCCTGTCTGCACACCTGAAATGAGCGGAATAATGAAGTATCACTCAAGATGATGGAAATAGTATTTACCTACAGCCAAGAAAACCTTTCACATGGGTTGAGATGCTAACCATAAGGGGAGTGCTGGCAAAAAGGCCTCGTCAAAACCCTCGTTTTAACCCTTAGTTTAGTTAAGATTCCCTAATACATCACTGCTGGAGCTATTGAAAGGAGTTGGTGACTAGTTAGCATCAAGCAGAGAAGCTGGTAGGGATATGCCTGTACTCATTCAAATTAGCACTGGTGAAAAAGTCACTATAGTTCTCATTCCTCAGTCATTCCAGATGCATTTCCAGGCATATAATCCTATACAATCCCAAAAGGTACTTGGGATCTCTTCTAAAACTTTTTTTAATGCTATGGCTGGTAAGCAGGGTGAGCACAGGTGACTTCCGTTAAGCTGCCAAATCCACTGTGAAGGCCATTGAAATAATTGGAAGACAAGGAAATAAACTACCTTGCATGAGGATGGTGAGAAGGGTGTGAGGATCAGCTGGGATTGCACCTGTAGGGAAACCCCACAACAGAAGTTTACTGCCTGGTTGTTGAAAAGGCAAGTCTGCTTGGAGATACTTTGCTGGTTCTATGTGGGTGGAAGAGTTTGACAACAGAAGACTAGTAAACTGCTGTAAGTCTCAGAAGAAAGCAGCGAAGATGGGACCTAACTACAAGGTAATTGGAAACACTGTTATTTTTGCTTATTTTCTGGTAACGAGGATGTAGCTCGGTCTCATGAGTTCTGCAAATCTCTATTTGTAAAAGTGATGAAATCTAAGATAAAGGCCTGAATCTGTTAGTTTGGGGTGTGCCTGTATGTAAAAAACAAATCTGTCTTTTTCCCTTTTGTTGACTACCTTGTGCTAAACTACACAAAGATGCTAGAATCGACTACAGCCTTAGGCAATGCTGCATCAGTGATAACCTGTCTAGTGGCTGGGATGGGCTGTGTAGATATTTATCCCTGTGTTTAACTGACCTCTCATATTACATACCTGGGGGTGTTGGTGGCAGCCAGCTGAATACGAGCCAGCAGTGTGCCCAGGGGGACAAGAAGGCCAACAGCATCCTGGCCTGGATCAGGAATAGTGTGGTGAGCCGGACTAGGG
>VXBO01000493.1:13204-26935 GCA_013400135.1 Rhinoptilus africanus
TCTTGAATTTTCCCTCTATTGTTTTTATTTAATTTTTTTTTTTTTTTTTTTTTAACAGTGAATCTAATCAACCCTCAGGACAAAACACTTGTTTTGTCTCGCTCTTGACAAACAAGTGTTTTGTTTGCATTTTGCCTCTGTAATTAAAGTGCCCGCTGCCAATAGTGAAGCTAACTGTAGAAATTAATAATCATTTCCGCTGTAAATACAGTGTACAATATTGCTGGCGTGGAAGAGTAGCCCTTATTCCAAGTCGGAGATGGCTGTATTCCGCTGATTAGAGCAAAGNTGTAACTGGGTTGGTGTATTCTTTGTGCTATAGAATTCTATGCTCGAAGGTGTTTATAAATTCTCCTCAAATTGTTCTTTTAACTGTTGCATCTTTCTCCACCCTTTCCACCTAAATTTCTGTATTCCTTTCGGACATCTCAAGTCGTGGTGTTCTTCTCCTTTAGGCTTTCAGTGAGCGTCTGCCAATCTCAGCCTAAGTAAAAGGCTTTCTGTTCATATGTATTTTACAGCATAGTGGCAAATCAATCATCTAGAAAATAGTTTGCTGGTGAACGCTCTGTCAAAGCATTCTGGGAAATCATTTACTTTTTTTATGAGTAAGTAAGGCCCGAAGGCATGCAGATGGGGAAATATACACTGTTTACTGCAAATAATTTGAGAAAGACACTTCTACCAGATTGTGCATCTTCTCCTAGTTGATAGGAAAGACTCTGGCACTCTAAATTATTTATTTAGATGAGTAGAAATGCTGAAAAGGGCACCTAACCATATGTTTTAGATGCTTCTGGCATTGCTAGGAATGCATCACAAATAATATCCTAAAAGTACAGCAGTATAATATGATATAAAACACCTCAAGAAAGAAACACAACCTATAATCTTAATTACTCTAAATATTCTAGCAATTATTCACCCTTGCAATTCATCCCACTTTTAAAATGCCCGGGGGGAGGAAACGAGCCTTGCAGTTTCTCCTTATGTGGAACGTGTAAGTACTATGCGCTGAATTATCTAACTAGATTCCAATACAGGCATCAGTTCAAATTCTGTAAAGTACTTAAAAGTTTCAAAAGTGAACTGCGTGTGCGTGGTTAACGTCAAAGCCTTGACTACTAGTACTAGAAAGGGTGCGTAGAAGTGGGGAGTGAAACTCCTACCGGGCACTCTGAGGAAGACATTTGCAAGACTTCTGGAGAAGGCAACTTCTACTGCAATTTGCTAAAAGGCCTGGTTGTAAGATGTTATTTACTTACAGCTTGCGTACTGGGGTCCTGTCCATGACTTGATCTCCCTAGGGTCATGGAAACTTGTCACTAACAATGAAGTGATAGAATTTGTGCATTGAAGTTCAAGAATAGTGTTTTGCAATCTTACCAAGAAGATTTTCTTTGGTTGCTGAGTGTGTTGATCTCTTTCCTCAGTACTAGCATCATCTTATAATGAAATCAATACATCTGGCTTTGGTAAGATTCACCTCTTAGAAAACAAGGTGTTCTCAGCTATTCTTAAAAAAGGAATTTTTTTGCTATTAGTTGCAATATTTTGGTCCTTCATTCCTGTGTTTCGTTCTTTTAAAATTCCACGTTCATTTTAAAAAAGAAAAAAAGCCTAACAGGAAGATGTTCGATTCTTCTGTTGCTTAGTTTGCTAAATTCCACGTCTTACATAATGTTGTGAAGGACAAACAATGAAATCCTTGGCTGCTCTCCATTAATCTGTTTCTCTCCTGCAATGTTGTATCTACATGACAAACGACTTTTTTTTTCCATTGCCATGCTAAATTACAGGTTTTCTCTACGCAAAGCCTCCAGATATTGGTCAGTTCTGTGAAATGCTCTGGGATTATACAATCCGAGCCTAAGATGAATAAAGTCTCTTTACATTTCTCGAAATCTGCATAAGCAAGCATATCTTTCTCGCAGTTTAGCAGGTTTTGGTTGATGTTGACATTTCACTACGCACTGAAATACTGCAAGGCAGCAGTATCAAAATAGGATTATGGACTCTTATCTGAAAAGAGGCAGTTTCTTACCCGTGACTGTTGGTGATTTCTGTAATACCCATTCACGGTAAAATTGTCCACATCAATTATCAGGTTCTGCTTGCGAAGCTCACAGGTCTTCACAGCCTCCAGATCAGCCCCTGCAATAAGGCAAAACATTAAGTCTTTAACCTTAAACTATATCAGGCCTGTTACAAAATTGGAATGGGGAAATGTTTTATTTTTAAGGCCATCTTCTACAGATTGCTATCTTTTTATTGGAATTCTCCTGAATCATTTGAAACCACAGCATTTTTTATATGAAACCCATGTAGTAGTAGGGATAATTTGAATAGTCTTCTGTTAAATTCTGCATGGTATATGACTGCAATGGATTTTTTTGTTTGCTTTTAAATGACAAAATCTGTAGCTTTTATGGAATAAACCTGCAGGGTTTGTGAGCCACACTGATGTAAAATGCAGTAATGGACTCCATACATAAACTTCTGTCTAAGGCCTTGTCAGTATCAACAAAGCCAAGGAATTGCCTGGAATTGTTTACTTGCATCTTCCCCTCGTTATTTTTAAGACAACAATGAATTTCATTTGAGTGCCATAAAACGAATGGATACACCCACACCCTATAAACTGACTCCCTTTTCCCCTTTTCTTTTAAAGGAAGAATTGGAACAGAAACCTCTAAAGAGGAAAAAGCCCTGTTTTCCATGTGCAGGGATGGCCTGCTTAAACAAACAAAGAAACCCTCCCCACACACTTCCCTAACCAGAAGCAAAAGTTCTGCTTGTTAAGGTTGGTGTCTCACCAAAAGGTGCTTTCTGCAACAAGGTTCCACTTAGTTCTTTCATTGCTAAACATATCACCACCTCTTTTCTTGTTCTGGCTCCCAAACTACCTAAGGAACTCTGAACAGGATCGTATCCCCGTACGGTGTCAACTAGCACTGAGGGGAAACGAATTATTCTATGCTGAGGACAGGATTTAGGGAAGGTTTGGGAAATGTGACTCACTTCCCTAAGCTGGGGCCAAGCCAGGAATTTAAATGAACAAGATCTGGCAGGGAACCAAGTACACAGGATCTCACTGATATATCATCTGCCTTTTAAGACTGAAGAAACAAAGCTGGCATAAGCTATCATCTTCCCGTGTACAGGATTGACATTTTACACAATCTACATGAGTTAGGGTGTGTGTATACATCATATACCTACTTACATCCTTTCTGGAGGTTAATTCTCTGGTTATTATCTGATGGTGGGGTTTTTTAATTTGTATTTTTAAGCGCTTACTTCAAGGAGTAAATTGAAAATCATATACTCAGGAACTTCAGAAGCTGTAGTATACCTAAGTGTTTAACAAACACCATAGGATGCATCTTTAAAAAAATAAAAACCCTCAACTGAACTTGTGTTGTGATTACAACATCTTTATCTTGATAAAGATAGGGTCCATATTGTGAAAATGCTCTTATAATCTAAAATCACATTGTTATAACATCACTGATAATCTTCATTCAGAATGGAACTAGAAACGGCACAGCAAGAATAGTGCTTAGGGAAAAAAAGCACGCCGGCATAAGTGAGGGTGAAATCAAAGAATAATCAACAGGACTGTTCTCTAGCTGGGAGTCACCTTCCTGAATGATAAAATTCGTCCTGCTCACATTCCTTCTCCCCTCCCAATCTGAATCCTTCTGACACTTCACGCATTTTGTCTCATTTTATGGTTTTTGTCATTCAAACATTTCTCTTGCCTATTATTCTTGCATGTGCAGTTCGTGATCCCTGCAAAATTTGCTGTATGCCTGATACTACTAATTGCTGTAGATTGGCTCATCAAATCTTTCAGCACTTAATATCAAAGATCTTGTTTTATTCTAAACAAAGCACTAGAAAATGATGGTTTTGGTGATCTGCTCACTACATACCAGTAGCCTTATCCAAGATGTTAATATCTACTGTTATTTCACTGAGAATGCTTGTGCTACAGAAGAACACTACCATGGTGATCAAGCCATGAGTTAAATGTGTCCTTTGAGTAAATTTAAAGACTTCACCTTGTTCAGCCATTAGTATAGAAGAATTAGTTGAGAGGTAAATTTGGCAGAAGCATCTCAACAGAATGTTTTATATCTTGTGGGTCTCTCTCTCTCACCTGCCTTTATTTTAGCTTTGAGATGGATTTTTTTTACGTTCCTGATGAACAAACTGCAGGCTTCCCACACAGCCACATGGCTCTAGCAGTGGATTTGTAGGAGAACCTCCAGCAATGTGATAGATATGACACTGATCTTCCTCTTGGGAGTCTTCTGCCAGGAGACTATTAGGACATAACGGAAGAAATCAAACACTGCTCTTGGCAAAGTCTACAGTTGAGTAATGGACAGTATCTTTGCACTAATGTTCTAGGATTTGGATTTTACTAAGGACCTTTATCTCACAATGGTGACTTGGAAGTATAATATCCAGCAGTTTAGAGTTAATATGTACCTTAAAGCTGGTAAATGTTCAAAGGAAAAACCTTATAGTCTCTAAATCCCCTTTATGTTTCTGTGCAATCCAAATCTGAGGATGTGTCACTGAGAGTTATACAGCCACTGTTCTTCGAGGGGAACAAGTGTGTTTGAACGATGCCTATAAAGTATGAGAGGTGGTATCTGCTGCAAACTCTCCCCTCTCAACTATGTGGGCATTGCATGAATTTTGAGTGTTTGTCTTGAGTGGCTGGCTTTCTAGAAACTTCTAGATGCAGGGGAAGTTCATTTCTTGGTGAAGAGTTATATTTTAACCAAAGAGGGAAAAAAAAAAGTTATGTTACAAAACATTTTAATGGCTTTATACTTATGACTGATGGATGAAAACATGTGAAGTATTTACTGATTATGATCTAGTGCTTTTTCCATGAAATCTCACAAGCAGATTGAGTTCCTATTTAATAAATAAAATACTAAACCACAAAAACATTAAGCCTTGGATTGGACTCTAGATTAACTAATATTGTAAATGTAAAAATATGAAAAGGAAAAAGCAATTTGTGACTTCATCACTTCACACATTCAAACCTTAACCACATGGAATTACATTTCCGTCCTTAACTTTGCCTACTACTACCCCTAGGTGCCACATATATAGCGCCTCAGAAAACCAGACTCTTCAAGTTAATGTCACCAGCAGAATGTTGCTGGGGAGGGAGGATATGGGGCTTTCTCCCTTTTTCCATCCCCTTGTAGCCATGGTTTGGTTTGTGTTAAGGAAAAGGTTTTTGTCTGAAAGCTGGAATAACAGGAGACCTGTTTATCTGTAAAGCTTTCAGTTTCTTTCTAGCCTGCCCTTTGGTTATCTTTTCTCACATTTTCTGGTATGTCGCCCCCTAAATCTCTTGGTGAGAACAGGTACCATTACTAACTCCAACTAACATCATCAGGAGACTGAGGCAACACAAGAGAAGAGAGGCTTCCTGTTGGCATAGCAGGAAAGATGAATATTTACAACCTTTCAGAGCAAAACCGGAAAAATCTCTAGATGTTCCATCTAAATTGTTACCTCCCCACAGGGTAGCACCCCTAGTTCTGAATTTCCTTAACTCTTGAAGAGAAATGTTTCATTCTGAAACTTCTGTCTAGCTGTCTGCCATGTCCCCTGGGATAGCTGACAAACTTTGAAATGCAGACAGTTGGTTTATTGGAGTGAAGCTGGGAACAGAAATGTTTTTCCTGATAGCTCTCTGAATCTAATTGCTTAAGCAGTTTCTTGAGACAGAGTGAGCAGCTTGTTGATTACAATGAGCAGCAGGGAAACCTATTGCTCCTTCATTCTGCCTTTATTTGAAAGTCTCTGCAGTCAAAGAAATTACTGTATTTAGACCATAGATAGAAAATAGGACAAGCAAACAATTAAAAATAGCTTTGACGAACAAAGCTGTGTCTCTTAACTAGAACTTCTGATTATGTCTGGAATACATAAAGAAGCTGAGCTTAAAGGGCTCAGTGCTGGTTAAATGGGATCTATCCCAAAGGGAAGCCTTATAAAGGAATGAAAGGGCAAGTTCTGTGACTGTGCTATTAGCCACGTATAGCAGTGCCCAAAGAGCCCATCTGTGGGTTGTGGTAGACTCTGTGATGTTGAAGAATCTATTTTTTGCCTCCAAGTCTGCAACGATAAGACCCACAAATCTCCCTCGTGTCTCTGCCAAAGAAAGCTCTGTTAAAGCCTTGGTGGTGTTTATTAGTGTTAAGGAATAAAGCAATTGAGTGTGTGACTTGTAGAAGAAGTATCACAATGCAAACACCATCTCCTTTTTGAGTGGTTTTCAGTGTCTCTTGTAGAACCAGCTGAAAGTCACATGTGACTGATAAGGATGGAGATATAGATGGAAGAACTATGAACTTATTTTTGTGTTTCCAACTGTATAGAAAACTTGAAAGTAGAAAAATATATCCCTTTCTTTACAAAACAAGTCAAATATCAAACCAACCTATGATAAAAATAGAACTTTGAAATCTGCACAGTTTGTTACTTAGCTATAGCACAGTTTCTTGCAGTTCAGGATCTAGCTATTATGTGTTTATGTCTAATTCTAGAGTTTGCACAAATATTGATTATACTCCTCACCTTTCATGTTGTTTAAGTTCCTCTTGATCTGCCTATGGTCTCTTCACTTCCTCTGCACTTGCTGAATGGGAGATTGTTGTGTTGCTTATTATATTTGGTTTTGTAAATAAGGCACTGCCAGAGGAGTCAATGGGAACTGATCATGCAAAACTCAAGCAATATGAAGATCGGGAGTGAATCTTGTCTGAAACAAAGATGGGCTGGAAGACTCTAGAGATGAAGACCTAGGTGAACTCTGTAAGCTTTCCCCAGTGTAGGAGGTACCACTGGGAGATGAAATGTTCCAACTGTCATTGATGCTGTCCTCCCGTAAGCTGCTAATGAAATGTTCCAACTGTCATCGATGCTGTCCTCCCGTAAGTTGCTGTCTGCAAGTGTATTGTGAAGAGGCAGTGAAGAATCAAAACGCTCTGAAGTAGAAGAAGAGTCCCTATAGTGTATACAGGATAAGGGTGTATGCATACTGAGTGTTGAACTATCATCCAAATCCAGTGTTTGTGGAGAATGTGTTGCTGAGCTCCAGTTTGCTGAGGACTCGGGTCTATGCGCAGACTGAGCCGAGGCTCCTGGGCTGTTAAGTGCAGTAGTGGTCTGGGAACAGCTGACAGAACTGATGTAATGATGGCACCTCTGATTGCTATCATGAGAATGGCATTCATTGCAATAAATATGGGCTCTATCCCCATCTCTGTAATTAACATTATTAAGCACCTTTCAAATAGATGAATTGCTTGGCCTGTCTTCAATTTCAGAATGATCTGCAGCTTCTAGACAACTCCCGTCTGGAAGGTATAATTTGTCACTGTCCTTAGATTCTCTCCGCTGTAGTTCTACAGCGGTGACCATCACTCTGTGTTCTCTTAAAGGCCAATGGGAAGATTTACCCCCTCTTAATGATGCATTTTTGTAATTTCCACCTCCTTCCAGTCTATGTCGCTCACCTTGTGCTAAATATATTTCACTAAACTTGTTCCTGTGTCCCAGAATCCTAGGAAATCTGCTAATGCTCAGGGAAAGACTTGTCTTTAACTGATTGGTTTCCATTTCTTTAAAAGAATCTTCCACGGTTAAACTCTGAATAGAACAAAAGCTTTTTCCTCTGGACCTAGAAGGGAGTCTTCTATGGTGAAGAAGGGATGCAGCACCCCATTTGTTTGCTATGGAGGAACCGATAGTTCCTTGGGAGGTCAATGTGGATGGCTGAGTTAGAGATGATGGAGGTTGTGTCTGTGCTGGAATGGTCCCTATTTTGTTTTTTGTCTCAAGGCTGCTGTGATCTAGGCTGAGGTTAGAGGACTGTGTTTTTACTCCTCCTTTGAGACCGCCTCCTCTTCTCAAATGCAGTTTCACTTGATTTTTCTTGCACAATCTTGTTGAACTCCAAGATCTGGATTCAAAATTTAAAAAAAAAACAACAATAAACCAACTTCAAAACAACTATCAAAATACCATTTTACTTTTGTATTGTTTATCAGACATTTGGAGTGGCTTAAGAATATTATCCTGGTGTTGATATTATAGTACGGTCAGTTATTGGTAATTCTAATTCTAGTATGTTTCTTGTTAACAATATGAATTTATTCATGAGTTTCTCTAGGACGCAGACAGAAAATCAATACTGCTTGTCTGGTAGGACATGTGTAGGAACATGTGAAGCACGCTAATAGATACTGCTAAATGATGCAGTGGCACCTAGAAGGCCAATTAATATTTCCCTCCTCCCTGGAATGCGTTCTGACCCACCTGCTCTGTGCTTTGTTGAATAGGTAGTTTCAGAAGAAACCACCTCTATGTAAGGAACGGGAATTGCATTGCCAACTTGTCTGTATGCAATGTAAGCGATGGGATTTTCAATTTTAAGAATTTTATCTTGCTTGCTTATTATACAGTAATGTAAACTTCCAGTGAGCACTTTGATCTGCCCCAGTTTGAATGTGAATCTGAGACGATGTTTTTTAAAATGTACTCTGGGGGAGGTCTGCTGCTTGTTCAAATCCTCAAGGGCACCCTGCAACAGAACTCGCTGTGTGTTAACATTTATACACAAAACCATATGTTATGGTAACCAAAAAAAAAGTTTTAGAGAGTCTAATTATTATTTTACAAAAAATGTCACATAAAACATTAGGAAATGTGATAAATCTCATGAGATGACTGCAAGTCCCGTTGTCTTGCTTAGCACAAAAATGTAAGTTGGCTGTGTGGAACCAGTCTGCTCATGCTTCACGATAGATTGCTGCCTTCTCAACAGGCGAGAGGCATCCTACCTTCTTGTGTCGTCTTGTGGAATTGCCTCATGCAGTACAATCTCTAAACCACAGGAAAGAATATAACTTACAGGTAGAGAAAATAATCTCTCTGACAGACTGATTTAGCTCTGGGTTAGATCACCCAGATCAAACCCGCACTACTACTCTGGTAGCCGATACTACTGTACTCGCTAGCGTGGAATTGCAGCCGATGGGATTCTCCCAGCCGTGCTTTATCCCTTGGCTGCTAAGTATGTGTGTTTGCCTTTTATCCCAAGGAGATATTTGGACTGCTGTTCTGCTTGGGCCATCTGCTCATTCATACAGCATATTTTTAAATTGCTTGGGGCTGCTTTATCATGTTTCTTCTTGCTACATGGGTGCACTTGAATGTACTTATTTCCAATTGTAATGCAGTTTTAAAACCACGCGTGCTCTATCTGTGATTGCCGTCCCATATTTTACTGTGGCTATGTCTTCCTCTCTGCTGTGTCAAGTAAACTGCTTTTACTGTGAGAAACCGTGCAGAAACTCAATAGCAACTTAAGAATTCACTAATACATGGTGCAGGAGGCAACATTTCCTGTTACATTTAGTTTTTCTTGTATTTCTTTTGGTCTACTATCCACTAAAATATGGTCTAGATGATAAATATTTCACCTCTATCTCCAAGGCATCATAAAAACCCATAATGTAAGAGTAAACTGGGGCCATAGCAATCTCATTGGTCTTGAGAAGCCCGAGTATTTCTTTCTCTCCTTCAAAACAAGATGTTTACTCTCTAGATAGCAATTTGAGAGTTCCTGATGTTGATGAAAGTGGTAATTTGAAGGTGATGACATCAAAGAAAGAAAAATGGCTGTGTTATTTCTCACAGTTGCCTCATTGCCCAGGGCCCCAGCAGAAACTGAGCTCTCTTAGCCTCAAGCTCTGAAGAGAAAATACAACTGGTACTCAGGACCCTTATACGGAAGATAAGATGGCTGGATTGAGTTTTGTGCTCTGCTAAAACTTGTCCTATATCCATCACTTATTATGCCTTAGCTTCTCACTCAAATGTAAATAAACAAACCCACGGGTGCTGTAAAGATAAAGTCATTGCAATGGCGGAGGATAGTCAGAAACAAACTGTGAGGGGCAGATAAGGATGTAAAATAATCAGGCAAGCATGCCTGCATGCATGTTAAGGATGTCAGAGAGAAAGAAAAGATGAAGATAAAATATATTAGCAATGTGATGGGCAAGTAGGAGAATATATCCTCAGTCTAATGCAGTGTGAAAAGAACAGACAGGAAAGCCACAGGGACAAGACTTTAAGATAAGCTTTCCTTTGGACTACTTGTTGCTGAAAAATTAACGGAAAGTTTGAGTGTTTTCCCTATGCTCAAACAGTAAGTTACGCACATAAAAGTATGAGCCTATAGTAATATTTTAATTTTGCTTTATTTTTATGCTGCTCTCTGCTTTCCCCCCCTCCGGCTGGAAGGGCAGGGAAAGACAACTGGTCCTACCCTGCAAATGACTGTCTGACTAAGTAAAGGCAGCCCTTTACTCAGGAGACTCCACGCTGATGTAAGCGAAGCTCTGAATGGAAATAAGATTTTGTCCTTACACGGTTACAAGATCAGGGCACTAGTTAATTTCGACTATACATTTTCCCCAAATACCTGAGGCCTATTTTCTGTTCTAAATTAAGTCAAAGACATGAAATAACACTGATGTAAGTGGGATTACATCAGACCTACATGAAGGCACACTTAAATGGGTTTAACCTTAATTTTAAGATACTTATTTTTTGCTGAATGGTGTTGCTTTTGAGTTAGTGGAATGCAAATATGCTGTAACTCAGAATTAGGAAAGGGGGTATTCCATTTCCTCTCTAAAACTTAAAAAACCCCACCTGAATCTTGAATATTTAATGGCTATCTTGATAGTGTGGAGAGCCTCAGTTTAATTATACGCGTCAAGAACAATATCAAAATAATTTTGTGTTCATGTAAGCTGTTTCTACAATGATACAAACCTGCAAAGGTGGTCGTTCCTGCAAAGCTGTTTCTCTGTCTATATGGGCCTGGGGTTTGGTCTCCAGAGATGTAGCCATGTTCCCACAGTCTCTCTCAAGAAGAGAGAAACCATCCATCTGCTATGATATTTGGTGAATAATCTTTGTTCTATAAATATTGGAAGCCTTGTGCTTAAAAATGGAATATCACTTTAAAAAGCAACTTGCTGGCATACATGCTGACTGACTTCACCGAAACAATAATCTGATTAGCTAATCCTGGCAAACCTCATATTGTTTTCTGAGAATTTGCTCATACACATTGTTAGGTTGGAACTTGTTTAACGGCTGCTACATAAATTACGCAGGATTTATTTGTTGCTTTGATAAAACTAACTATGATAAGTAAGTTTCCTTTTTTTTATTATTTTAAACACAAATAATTCATTTTAAATTACCCTTAAATTACCTTAACTGATTGCAAAGTTCCATGAAGTACGGACTTGATCCTGTTCTCATTAAAAGCCAAGCGAATGTGACTGCAAAACTGCCTGCACCCTGCAGGAACAGGGTGATCAGAAGATGTGTTTTATCTCTGGCCTTTGATCCCATGTTTCATAATTAACTGCAAGGCATGTCTGCCTATTCTGTCATTCCTTATTCCAAAAGTAATTTTGTGTGTCCCAAGTAATACCGCTAAGCCATTTCACTCAATTCACTACGACAAAGCTTATAGTTACAGATGTAATTCCAATTTATATTTTTCCGTTATGTGGCAGGTTAAAAAACACCTAAAAAATGCAAGCATGAACTCTGTTTTGAAACTTTTTTGTTATTAAACTGATTTTTTTTTTNCTTTTAAATAGCAGGAAGGAAACCTGTGCACTGTCCATAAATAGAAAACCCCTTTCTCCTCCTCTTCTCTGATCTCTCCCCCAAGTTGTATAACAGGTACTAAAATGCGACTTTTCTACATAATGTACTATCTTCTTCAGTTTTTTGTTTGCATTTTATTCAGGTTCTTTTTTGGAGGATGGAACTCTTCACTGTACAAATCAAGGCCTTCTGTTAAAAACTTTTAATCTCTTCTGCAGATAACTTGCCAGAGTGATATCACTATTACAAGAATAAAACTGAAAGCTGTGATTCTGTAATGTAAGAAAGAACCAACATGACATAAACAGATATACAAGGGAATGTTTCCAGTTAAGTTTATGAGGTCTGTTAACTTGCAAGTCTAATTTGGACTTGTGACCTTTTGCATGTTAATATAATCAGGGGAGCTACAATGTGAGCCATTCAAAGCAAGTCATGGTGGTTCAATTATGAAACACTTCATATGTTCCTGTTTCACCAAACAATTCTGCCCTCTGTATTCTAGAAGACAGGCCTGACCTACCATCATTGTGATGTTAGCATTTTTCATGTAGATGTATCCGTTTGTCAGTAATGCCCAGAAATTAATTCTGGTCTTTCAAAAATTCCTTGTAAAGAGATAAGACATATTAACTTGTTATGTTACTGGATGCTCAAATACAAATATTGAGTGATGAAGACTGAGAATAATTTTCAAATTAACACATCTCAACAATGTTTACATGGTTTAGGGTAAGAATATAACAAGCTCTTGGAGATAACACAGTGTCATTCTTGGAGCAGCTACACTTGAATCATTAAGTTTGGACTAATGTGCAAGGAAAAGTGGAATAGCTTATGTCCCAGTCTTTCAACTTTTGAATTTAAAAAGCTATGTTAATCCAAAGTGGGAAAAAAAATTAAAATAACAAACTTTCATGCACATCCAACATTTTATACCAGTCACGGACAAACATGTTTACATAATTTGGCTTAATATCTTCAGATACACAGAAAAAGCTGAAAGAGGCGGCATGTCACGTGTTGAGACAAGGGCTTATTGGTGGAGTCATATAAATACTTAGCAGATTACGTCTGATTGCATTTACCTGCTTCATGAGCATAGCACTTATTTGGATTGTTCTAAAAAGCAATAATCTGAAGTAGAATCCTTTTTTCAGAAGCTTGTATAAGGGTAGTATCCTAACATTCTCCCATATAAGCATGTCAATCTAATTTATATTAACCAAATGCTCCAAAGGACTTCTAAAGCCCTTCTTCTCTTGCAGATTCAGAAAGTTCATGTGTCGCTCTGGTGAAAGTTCAGATACATGTTCATTCCCTGAATAATCATGGGGTTTAAAAAAAGTAATTTTTTTTTTTTTTTTCCTGCTACATATATCCGGATGGGAGAGGAATGTAAAAATGCCTCAAATACAGAGGCTATCCTGATAGCCTTAATTTTAATGGCAGTAAAGTGTTCCTTTCCCATCTACTTTCAAAGATTTTTAGTACAATGAGCGGGAATAGAATGCGCAAGAGGCGGATTCGCGTTTTGTTTATATGTCCATAGAAAGGATGAGCCAAAGAGCTGTAGCATGTACCAGCATATCCATTACTCATGATCTGGCAAATTCTGTATAAATGTAATCTTCCTTTTACATGGTATAAAGAAAAGATTGATGAACCTTCTTTAGAAAGAAAGATGGAAAACTTCTACGGAAGAAGATAAANGCAAAGTAATATAAGGATGATTAAATTACAAAGCATCCACCCAGTTTGCTATTTGTAATATCAGGACAAATGACTTGATTTCATGCACCCAGTACTCACCTGAGGTGACTTTATTTGGGTCAAGTACACTTTTCTCTACTTTTTTTTAAGCTTATGTTGCATTTCAACTTCCGCTTGACTGATATATTTTCTATAATAGGAAATTTAAGGCCTGGCCTGTTCCCAGAAGATTTGATGACAGATCGGTGTTCAATTTCAGAACTCTCATTT
>VXBO01000493.1:27792-42875 GCA_013400135.1 Rhinoptilus africanus
AAAGCAATAATCTGAAGTAGAATCCTTTTTTCAGAAGCTTGTATAAGGGTAGTATCCTAACATTCTCCCATATAAGCATGTCAATCTAATTTATATTAACCAAATGCTCCAAAGGACTTCTAAAGCCCTTCTTCTCTTGCAGATTCAGAAAGTTCATGTGTCGCTCTGGTGAAAGTTCAGATACATGTTCATTCCCTGAATAATCATGGGGTTTAAAAAAAGTAATTTTTTTTTTTTTTTTCCTGCTACATATATCCGGATGGGAGAGGAATGTAAAAATGCCTCAAATACAGAGGCTATCCTGATAGCCTTAATTTTAATGGCAGTAAAGTGTTCCTTTCCCATCTACTTTCAAAGATTTTTAGTACAATGAGCGGGAATAGAATGCGCAAGAGGCGGATTCGCGTTTTGTTTATATGTCCATAGAAAGGATGAGCCAAAGAGCTGTAGCATGTAC
The DNA here is from genome assembly GCA_013400135.1 of Rhinoptilus africanus. Classification (NCBI taxonomy): domain Eukaryota; kingdom Metazoa; phylum Chordata; class Aves; order Charadriiformes; family Glareolidae; genus Rhinoptilus; species Rhinoptilus africanus. The sequence continues at coordinate 28,250 of VXBO01000493.1, forward strand.
CAGCATATCCATTACTCATGATCTGGCAAATTCTGTATAAATGTAATCTTCCTTTTACATGGTATAAAGAAAAGATTGATGAACCTTCTTTAGAAAGAAAGATGGAAAACTTCTACGGAAGAAGATAAATGCCTAACGATCTAGCTAAAAGGCTCTAGTGTATTAGCTGAGACTAATAACTACAGAGAAACATCTTCCTGTTGGGCCACTGTCAAAATGGTGATAAATATGAAAGCATCTCAGAATGATAATTAATATTATTGTTAATTCCTCCTGAAGTACTGTCTCCTAAGATCTCTCTGATCTGATTCTGCCAAGGCATTTCCTGATTAAAATTGTTTTCTGTAGTAACTTGCATATTTTAATGAAGGTTATTTCATTAGGGTGTATCACAATTGTACGTTCAACATGTTGCATTATTTGTTAGTAGTGCAGCAACATTTCAATCAGAAGTAGAAAATATTTTGTCATCCAGATTAGTGAACTCTTCCTGGCATGTTTTAAAAAAAAAAAAAAAGTTGATATGACACATCTTGCAAACCTCGTATTAGAAATTTTAAGTAAAAAATCCTGAAATTAAAAGGATTAGCACACCATTATTGTTATGAAATTAGAACCAAGGAGGTAAACTTCTATATGTTTTTTTTAATTTCACAGAATTTCTGTCTTTATCAGTGATAGTTGGTAGGTAAGGACAGTTTTCTTGAAAATATTCAGATAAATATCTATTTTTCACTTAATTCTTTGAATATGATTGCATTAATTATTTTTTTTTCCCCAAGAAGGAAAGGATAGTATTTTATTCACCAGTTGTTATTTGCTGGCAGGTAGCACAGCAACGGAGGAGATAATCATCTAGTCCTGTATCCCACAGATCATCTACAGAGCTCAAAGTGTGGAGGTAGAAAGTGGAAGGAACTTGTTGAAAAATAACATTCTGTAGAACCTAAATACAAACCAACCTTTCTGAAGTGCATAGTGTTTCTGCCATTGAGCTCACAAAGTCATTGCTTTCTAACTCTGTTCTTCAATTATTTGTGCTGGGTGTGTTGGTTTGTTTGTTTTGAGAACATTTGTTTTGTTTGTATGTGCAGTTTTTGTGGTCTAAATATTATAATTTAGAAAGATACTCATATCTTACTTAAATATTCTGCAGGATGGAGTGTTTACCACAATGTTAACAACTTGTTCAATGATTAACTGCCTATCATAAAAACTTTGTACATTTTCTTCACATTTTATTTTTGTAACTTCAGCTTTCAACCACAGAGCTTGCTCTCTGACAAAGAAAACAGCTAAGAACAGATAGCTTCTCTTTATGTAGGTTCTCCACAGACGGGAATGTTAACCATAGGACTAAATCTAGTTTTAAATGTGTTGGTACCAAAGTAGGTCTTTTGTACATGCCACCATAGCTTCAGTCTTCTATTTAAACATCTCAGAAAAGTCTAGATGTTCAATGTTGTTGCCACTGTGGGGCTAGAGGTCTCCTTCAGAGTGTTTGATGCTATTTCAAAGCTTTGGACAATACCGGCCTAAGTTTGTGCAGTCAGTGAAGTGCAGTGTAATCTATTGTGGTGACTGGTACAAATGAGGAGCAGAGGAGGGATGAAACATTCCGAAAAGCCACATGTGCTCAGTTGCTAGCTCAGGGTATAAGCTTTAGCCAATAAAGACAAATAATTGTGTTCTGTATCCTCAGATTAGAAAATAAGAACCACATTATTCAGCTTTAAAATGATTTAGATTCTTTTCTCAGAGGCCTTGTAATTTCCTTTCTTTTTACCCAGATACTTTTAATGTTTATTTAAGCTGAGACCGTAAAGTGTGCATAATCTTCTAACCTCACAGTCCATTTTAACATACTTAGTTCCACTGTTTTAATTCCATTTGGCTTTCAATTTGGGATAAAAATTATAAACACTGTATTTCAGAATGTAGAAGCGAGACACCAAGATCAATCTTTGTGTTAGGGGGAGATTTATTTTACTTTCAATTCCCTCTTGGCAACAAATAGAGCAGAACAAAAACTAGAGGGAGCTGTTGTTCACAAATAATTCACAAATAATCTCCATTATTGTTTATTCTGAAATAAATTAGAAAACTCTTCTCACTGGGGGAGGGGGGTGGTGTGGAGTATTACTGTCTAAAATATGGAGGGGAGGTTAGATAATTGAGGCAGAAATACGGAGTACCTGGTCTAAGGGAAGCACGTTTATTACCTATATCAGGGAGAAAGAGGGAAGCAAACATGAGGACAAGTGAAAGATTGAATCCATCTGTCCTCTGGTTTAAAGGCATAGAAGGATACGTTTTCATTCAGTTATAAACCCATAAAACAGTCTCATTTCACTTTTGAAACAGCAGAACAAAGGCGTAGACAAATACTATACGTTGGAAGTTAAAAATACTGAAGCTTTGTTTGATAAACAAATGATAAACCCACAGATAGCTCCATTCATTGTGAGGCTACTGCATTAGCTCAATAACTAGAAAGAAGCCTATTCAATAAATAAAAACGTTTCTTCTGGAAATAAGTATTAAACAATGCAAACAACCTGAATGCTCACCAAATAATTTCAAAGTCAGATAAACAGAAATATCTGGAGGGTAAACTTTGTTTCATGAAAAGCTGCAAGATGTGAAAGAATTATCGTGTAGTATAATACATGAAATATGTACAAGCCAAACATATTTATTGGCACAAAAGTCCTATGGCATGTTGAAGTAAAACATAACCCCTAAAATATGTGTATCTGGTGAGATTCTTGTGAAACTCACCAGTCATCAGGTCACTCCGGGCCGCTGTCTTTCATTCTGTTCTAATCATAAAACAACTATGAATTTGCGCAGTTCACCACCCTTTCCTGTGAAATACTAAGCAAACGTTATGTCGTATGTTGATACAGTCTTCCAGGGAAAAAAAAAAAAAGGCTTGAAGTAGCAGATACTCAGCGAAGGGGAGTTTGCTTGCTTCTTTCTCTAGAACCAAGTTCAGTTACCCATGAGTGTTTCCTTAGAGATCTTAATCTAACTCCACCAAAAATAGCATATGCAAATATTTCTTTACTTTTAATTTGAGACTCTATCTTCATGAATGCAGAACAGGCTTTATAGAGATCTGTGATCTCATTATGGACTTATATTTTATTAAAAATTGTAAAATTATAATCTCTGAAGAGTCATGCATTATATATCAATAATCTATTGATTTTTCAGCGTGTACACACACCAACAAAATTGCTATGTGTGCCTTCTTTGTCTGCAATGTGCACAGGGCTGGAAAAATATTTCCAGTCGAGCTATTTGAATAGGTGATTGGTATTTAGCATGGAATTTGCATTGTGAATGAAGTTTTCCTCAATATGCTCTTCTGTGTGAGGCAGGCAGCCTGAGTCTATCCTGCACCTACATGAACACCAGCAACACCACTTCACCTGGGAACCACCCAGAAGAATTTAAACACAGCTAATGGAGTGACTAGTGGCGAGAAAAATCTTCTAGGTAAATAGTTGTCTCAGGTTCACTCTTTTAATTGATTGATTGCCACTCAAAGACACTCAAAAAAACCCCCCAAACCCCAAAAAACCCTACCACAAAAAGAAGAGCCCACCCTAAGAAAGCATGTCTTAGCAAGTGCAACTTACAGGAGTTATTTGGAGGACAGAAAGTGCATCTGCAGTAGGTTTTTGTTCAGATTTGGGCCTTTTGCTTTTGAAACAACTCTATAGTCTCCACTTAACTGTGGAGCAGTTTGGGAGAACACATACTAAAATGCCTTTCAGATGAAATTTAACTGGGAAGCAGGCTCCAGCTGGTCATTAGCATTCATTCACATGATCGGCTGAGCAATAGGCAGAAGTAAAACCTCTTAAAATGCATAGAATGTGGATGCCAAGTCCTTGACACCAACTCTTACTCTGTAACTCCAATGGGCTGCGTTACTGCCTGGTGAAGATGTAATCCAGAGTCACCCAGAGACTGGTTTAAGATGGCATGGTGAACTTCCAGGAAAGCAGGGCCAGTCACAAAGCCTTTTCTGACCTCCTTACCTCCTTGGATGCTCTTTTTTGACTTGGTCTTCCCTAGTATGAATCCATATGACAATACATTTTGGGCAGGGTAAAAAAAAAGGAGGGAGGGGCTCAAAACATTGTGGTATGTAATTCTGTTGTTGGAAATACGGTGGAAAAAACTCCCATGAGTCAGAAATCATAATTGTATATTATTTTGTTCACCTGATACACTGATGATGGCAGTATAACAACCAAAATGGAAGTGAGGTTGGTAATTGAGCAGCGTATTCAAATTACTATCAGAAATATGCATCAAAAACCGAATGCAAGTATTATAAAAGCAATGTCACTTAAAAGAGAAAGTGTATGGGAGAGTCATGCACGCCCAGCCAAGACATTCACTCATTGCATGTTTTAATATTCGCCAAGTTCAAGCAAGATTGCTTTGCTTCGTAGAATAGGAAAGCCTGAACCCAGCCAAGTCAAAGTAATATCATCTGCATTGGCCAATAGTATGCACGTTAGGGAATGCCTCTGACCTAAATGTAATGACCTGATTTGAGAACACACTCAACCACATAAGAGAGTGTTTACTCTATAGACTTAATTTCACATTGTAGAAGACAGTTTTTCCACATCTGAAACATGGCAACTCACACCCTTTAGCCCTCTCTGGGAACGGTGTCCATGCTCTCTCCCATAACACAGGAAAGCACGGAAGCAACATCTCACCTCCATCTTTTTACTAAATAGTTCAGAACATAAACTGCTTACTCAGGATGTCAGAGAACTGGGTTTGCGTCTCCTTCATACAAATGCTCTAGCTACTAAGCTTTTGTCTCCAGAGGACAGTCGTTGAGTTTTCCTTCCTACAGTGTTGACTTTGCATGGAGTGTAACCAAATACTGGTAGGGAGGAAGTTAATTCAGTTGTAATCTAGCTGTTGGCGACTGGCAAAGTAGTGCAGGGGTCTACGTTTCAGCAGACTGGAACTGAAGTTTCCTCCCCCTTTTTCTGCCTCAGTGAAATTTCCTCCCTGAAACTCCATTACCCAGAGACGTAGGCTAGGGGGATATGTAATGTTTGTAGCTCTTGAGAGGGTTTAGGCACAAATAAGAAATCTAACTGTGCTCAGATGCAGCTGGGTATGGTCAGTATTGTTTAGCTCTCCTGGGAGCTTTACTGGAAGATTTAGCCCTTTTTGGTTTTTATTCTCTGGATTGCTAGCTGGTAAATCAATAAATAAAACGGTGATTTCCTAAAGAACTCCTTGTGTTATTATACTTTAACCATTTTTCTCCTGTCTAAAGTCTAACACATAACTTTCAAGGGCACTCTGGATTAAGATGAGTTCAATGGAACTACCAAATAATGTTTCGGAAAACAGATTAACCTTTGCTATGAGCCATGTCTGTTTTGAGAAATACCATACTCTGATGAGAGATGCAGCACTAAGTTTTCATGTTTAATGCATTTTAACTCTGAGAATCTCCTTATGGCCATGACAGTAAATGGAAAACAGACTATGAACAGCAATAAGCACAGATATCCTGATCTCAGCAGATTAAAAGATATTTGGGAAATAGCATGATGATTACAGCAGCAGACTCCACATTCTTACAGTGTTCTTAAGAAAGCGGGTGTCTGGTGAGATAGGATGATGAGACATGGTGTACTGTAGCTGATCGTCCTACTGGGGGATGAAACCAAGGGAAGTTCTGGCTGGGGGGGAAGCAATTCATTTTGCAATTCATCTTGTTTAGAGTTATCTAACTTTGAGATCCGGTTAACTTTTATTCACTGGGCTCATATATGTAATTTCTAGTGCTGATATAAGATTTCCTGACATTTTCTGTAGGAGAAGACCAGAGGATTTCCCTGGTTTGTGTTGAATCTCTTAGAAATCTTTTTTTTTTTTTTTTGTAATATCTTGCCTGTGAAACATAATAAACTGGTGGCTGGGAAGGCTTGCACAAAACCTGCATCAGAGAAAAATATATGAGTTGTGGCAGCCCCCTCCATCCTGGCTTGTTGTCAGTTAAGCTCAAGGCCAAACTAAAAGCTTGCTTTTCCCTTACAAAAAGACAAATATTAACATAGCTCAATAAGCTATAATCATTTGCCTCTGCCACCTGTAAAACTCAAGAAAAAAAACCTCAAGAAAAGTTTCTGGTGTGCACTGTTCTGTGAAAAAACTTTGGGAATGTTTGCTTGCAATCTAGTTTTATAAAGGAACTAATTCTTATGTGGTCATTGTGGGTGTTTTTTATGTCAGTTCATGCTTGACCCAGCTTTTGTATTATGAACAATTGTTCAGGGTAGAACGCTCAAAACAACCAAGGTTCCATTAGTCTTGTGACAGCTGGTGGCTATGGATGACTGAAACTTTATTAATACCTCACAAACAGTAGAATACTTGAGTTATCAGTGTCTTATACCTAGAACAAGTTCAAGCAAAAACATAACCAAGCTGCTTTTGACGGTCAGCAAGACCTCATCCCATAATGCAGATATCACGAACCACGGTTCTGGTCCACTAGACGGTGAATGAATGTAGAGTGGGTGACAGAATGATAATATAGGCAGCTCTCCATCACTAATGCATTATTGTGATCCCTTGGATTTACTGATGCTAATCCAGCCATTGCGTAAGTACTTTTCTAATATGTAACACACGACAGCTTCTTGCCTTATTCAGCAATAAGGGGTTTAGGTGAGATTTATATTTTCCTCATTCTGCTGTGGAAGCACAGCACAGCTTTGTCATGAACACAAATCTGACCCATGCTTGAGAAACTGAAGGGTGCAGTGGGTGTAGGCACAGCTGAAAAATCTGTTAATTAATTTTCCTTAAATTATTCCTCATGGCTTTTACAATTGTTTTTGGTTTGGATTTTTAAGGTAGGTACTCTAAAATGGAATCTTTTGCATTGCCAGTTCTGTATGCCCCCCATTTAGTTACCTGTCTGATGACTGGTATGTTTGATGGCCGTGGTGTGTCATAACTGTCTGTAGAAAAGATGGGACTCTGGGTTTCCCCGCTCTGTTTTTCCCTCGTGTGGTGTTTTTGTTTCTTTTTAGCTCATTCTCTGAGTTCTGCTTTTGTCATCTCAGACATGCCTAAGGAACAAAACATATTATTTGGCTGGAATAAGAGATATTTTCTCTGTGTTGTGCACCTGGATGATATGATCTCATGTCTGAGTGTTCATATTCTTTATGAGGTTCATCACGTGATATGACTAAGCTCACCACTAATGAGAATAATTATCTGACCTGGTAATGCAATAATCTTGGTAAATATAAATAACAAACACTGCAATAGTTTATTGGAGCTTAGTACTGTACTTAAAGATGCCCACTGCTAAACCCCAGAGATAAAACATGTAAAATGAGGGAGCTAATGCTTTCCACGGAGTTTTCTATTCTCCTTGTCTTACTTGTGAGGAAAACTCAAATAAAAATTGCTTGCATTTGTTTTCCAACTATTCTCATGGCAGCACACTGCAGAAATGCTGCCATCAATGCAAGTGGTCTTGCTGTGCAACTGCACGGTGGTCTTGATGATCAGTCTGACTGCACAGCTATTTGCTGTTTGGTTTTCCTATTTTAATGCTGTCATCACTAGTTTAATCAAGTGGAATGACCAGAGCCATTAGATTCATTTGCTTCACGTTCTCCCAAGAAAAAAGGAATCTCTGGCTAATATCAGCATCACATAGCAGCCTCTATCCTCCACAAATACTTGGCATAGTGTGATAAAGGGGGAAAAGGGAACAGTGGCAGGGTGTCTATCAGCAAGGCCTAAGGCTTGCTGTCAGAGTGGCCTCTAAAGCTGAACTACTGTGTGCCAGAATCCGAAGGGCTGACCTGCCAACTGTAATAGGTGTAAAGACAGTGGCTGCTTCTGGCCTCTTAAACATCCCCCAAGCGCTACTTGACCAGCCCAGATAACACATGGCGGGAAACTTAGTGCCAGACAAAATCGATGTTTGACACCGAGCACGCTGAGAATTTTCACAGAACACAAACATACACTTTCTGTATTACTGTGGCTCTGAAACCAGAGTTAAGCTTTTGTGTGCAATTACTAGAACAACTATTGCAAAAGTTAAAAAACACCGTGTCCAATAAAAGTCAGGAAGCTAAAATGCTGCTCAAGCTAGAAAGCAAGCAAATTCTCATAGTTTGGGTCTTATGAACATATATTTGTATGATGCACAGTTTGTCTAGCCTGTGGATCTTGGCTGGGACTCATAGCGCTACCCCCAAAATAGGTGAATAAACCAAACTCTATTTTTTTCTCACTGGGTCTTTATTTGAACGTATTCTACAAAGTTTGCCCTCGTAGCATTTAGTTAGTAGTCTAGCTTAGTCAGAACGAAGTTTTTTCTGAAATTAATGGGAATGCTTAAATTTGATCCAAAGTCTTCAAAAAATGCTAATTCCTGCAGCCTTTATTTATTTAAAAAACTCACAAGTCTTTTACAGATCAGCAGCTGTTTACAGAGAGTGAACAACTATAATGAAGTTGGTGGTAATAGTTCTATATACCTTCTCAAAAATATAAGCAATAGATTCACAGTCTTGCCCATAAATATTATATTTTGCACCTGCTTGAGTGAGTAAATTTACCTGCCAAAGAAACTATTTAATTTACATACTGGAGACAGAATGTGTAGTGTGCTGTCCCTAACAAAAGCCCTTACGTTGCTCAATTTTCCCTCCTTCCCTTTAGGCTTTTAAATTATTGACAATAATATAGCAACTGCAAGCAGATACACTTATTTCAGTATAGCAATATCATATTCTAGCATTGTTTCTGGACATTTCCTGTACTGCTTTAGTTTTCCCATTTTATTTAAGTTTAAAAAAATCTATTAAAATGTAACAAGTCAATGGACAGACTGTATAAACAGCTCTGCAGAGTTCTAAATTTACTTTCAGTGACTCCCTATCAAACTGGCCCAATCTGCAAATCAACAGATGATTTAACTGCCATCTTTACAAATTTCATCTTGGCTCTAAAATTCATAATGTGATCTCTCTGCCTCTTACATAATTACCAGTAATAAAGACTAGCATTCAGAATTTAGCTGAGAATTATTCTGATGATGCATGAAGCAGAAGAGGCTCCAGATGCTCTCTTGAATAGCTATCGCTGCTTAGTAAGCAATTAGGAGTAGTCACAGTTTTTTACTGTATCTAAACAGCAAGTGGGCTACTGGGGCCTAATCCTTATAAAGGCTCATAAGTGTAACTGAATTGTAAATAATATTTTAAGGCTAGGAACAGAAATTCTACTTATCATAGCACAGTAAGCACATATGACTTTAAGGATCTATTAGAAATACATATATTCAAGTTCTGAAATATTATTACGCCCTGCATAAAATAAATGTAGTTCTGGACAGAATAAAGATGGAAAGGTCGCCATGTGATTTTCTGTTGCTTTTTACAAATGCTATGGTATAAGATAATGAAATAAAAGCTACACAATTTAGAAATAGCCATCTTAAGAGAACTACCCTTAGACTTTGTATAACCAAATGGAAATAACTTTTAACATTGCTGCAGCGGTTTTCTCTATTGCTCTCTGGCCTACCTGAGACTCTGAGTCCACCTCGTATGGCACTTCCCTCACATACTGCACATTGCTTACGAACTTCTGTCTTTCCTGTGCTGTTTATCCCACATCAGTTGATCAAAGCCTGTACGCAACAGAAGTATTTTTGTTTTCTTAGAATTGATTCTATTCAAAGGGAAGGTTGTCTTGCCATTGGTGTCAAATTAAAGCTTTGTCTTCCTAATTCTAAACCTTGCAGTTGTAAAATTGTCCACTGCCTTAAACAAGCTTGGTCTCTTCATTAGCAGGAAATTAGTGGCATCGAGGTCTGGCAGAGTATTAGTTTCATAGACAGGACACTAGGAGTCTGATCACAGGAAATTTCAGTAACATATTGTCAGAATCCAAAATATACTATGGACAGAATTAGTGTTCTTTTCTGAGCAATCCCTAGACCCTGATGATTCATCAAGTCTTTACTAAAATAATAAATTGAAACATTCTAGGATTAGTATGCTACCAGATGTCTTCAGCCTCACCACAGTAACACAGGGCACAAGCTAGGAGTACAGAGCCATAAAGACCTCTTGAGGATGGACTGAGATTCCTTTTGGTAAGCTTGCTTAGACTACAGTGTTACAGCTTTATGGGATAATCCTCTTTCTCATCTTTACTCATTTTCACTCTGTTTCTCCTTAGAATGATAAACACATCCTGGTATTCGTTGTTCCAGACTGGATATAAAGATTGTTTTTACAAAATAGACCGTTATGCCAACACAATGATTTCTGCAGTTTGGTTTAATTCTAATCATAAATCTTCGTCTTAACATGTCTGAGAATGACATTACAAGGTAAGTACAATAACTGGATGACTCAATATATGCAGGAAAAACCCATGTTCCTGCCTATAGGGAAGGGTGTGGAAGGAGAGAGAGAGGATACCTACCAGACATTTTCCCTATGGGTGTTTAAACCACAGAGAAATACTTTGTCAGCTTTGTAGTTTTATATCATGATTTCATCTGTACAAATCACAGGATGGGTTAATATGCCTGATTTTCTTTGGGGATTTTGAGGCTGCTAATACTAAAGCACTATCTTTCTAATTGAAAAATCTGGTCACCTTAGTGGTTCCCTACTCTGCCCTCTCTTTGGAGCTGCATGTTAAAGAGAGGATCCATCTCTGTCTGCTTAGAAGCTCTCTACACACCTGAAAATTTATTTGCTGCCTGCTATACCGTCTTACCTTCTGAACATATCCAGACACTTAATCACTTGTATTCAACTAAATTGGAAACAAAGGGGAGGTAATTTGAGAGAAAGTTATAGCAACGTGATCCAAGGAGCAGTATGCAAATTTCTGGAGAGAATATTCCAACTGGCCTGTAAAAATAGATGTGTTCCACGCTCCAGAGGAAATAATGTGAGCTATATTCACAGAGAAACTAGGGAGATAAATCAGAAGTGCTAAGAGCAAAACTCATAGACTAGTGAGCACAATGCAGTCTTTAAGAAAGTACCATGACAACGTTTTTCTGAAAGAATCAAAGATATCTAAGGAGTTGTCAAAATCAAAGTTTCTTAGATACATTCTCAGAATATATATTTTGGATTTCAAAAATTGATACCACAAATGATCAAAGGAATCAAGAAAGCTGATAACAAACTGTTAGTTAGCAACAATCCTGAACTACTTCTCTTGCTGCCTAAACTATGTAGCATCTGCAAAAGAAAAGAAATAAACCTTGTTATAGCCTGTGCAAATACAAGAGATGAATAGTTAACTCGGATATTCTGATATCCAAAATTATTATATAGACTTGCCAATAACTCAAAAGTTTATCAGAGAGAGATCGTTATAGAAAATAAAGCTATTTATTTTCAGAGGGCAAAATACAATTGAAAAACTTTACACCATTGATTGCATACCTGCAACTCCTGCTCTGTGAAAGACACCACGTACTCCTGTCAACATTGTCTCTTTCGTTATATACAGTGATCACACACAGTCTGTAAAAGTATCTCAACCACCACAACCTATGCAATTTTTGCTTGCAAAATTTGTCATAAAAACCCCACAAGGCACTTTCATACTTTTGCTGATCTGAAGTAATAAACTGCAACGTCATTCGTGTAAAAGGCCAATATAAGATTGAAAATACATCAGCTAAGCAGTAGCAGAAAAACAAAATAGCTCTTTCTTTATGGCATAAATTGATTGCTTGTTGGCATTCTCAGGAAATGAAAACAAGGATTAAGAGAGATATAAAGAATGACCTTATGCTTTATTTTTTATAACACATTGGGAAGACAGAGTAGACAAAATTCCATTGATTCTGATCAAGTCCTACATGTTTAATAACAGAATAAAGATTTGGTGTTTTCTGCGGGATTCATATTTACATACAAAAATTAACGAATTAGAGAAATGATGAACTTGTTTCCATAAAATGAAAATCATCATGGCTAATTGTAAATGTATGCCATTTAATAGCTAAGATGAAAATACATAACACTATTTCTGCAGCTCATCAGCTTCCATGCCTCAATGAAAAATGCAGAGTTGTACTCAGTATAGCTACTGGTGTCCAGTTCTCTGAAGGCAGGCCTCATTCTCAAGGAATACGGGAAGAGGTGAAGAAGGAAAAGGGAGGGGAAAATAGGCAGTTGGAGGCTGAATGGTTATTTAAGAAGAAAGGGCAAGAGGCTCTGAAGCCAGGAGCTTTGATTCTCTCCTTAAGATGCTCTGTTTACTTAGGCATTTTCAGTGGTTTAATATTTTAAGAACTGTGACGCACCAACACTTGAAAACATTTTCCATATCAGATAGCCTAAGTCAACCTGCTAATGTTATTCCCCAAGGGCCAAATTCAGTCATGTTACATCACTGAAAGTCTGCTGAAGTTAGTCTGTATGCTGGAATTAGTGAAAGGGGAATACAGCTTGGAAAACGTACATGTTTTCCATTCTTTCTCTTTTTGAAGCTGATGCTGAAGACTATCTGGAATTCAAGATCTGTCCCTGTTTAGGCCATATCCTGCAAAATACATTAAAACATAATTTAAATCTAGTCTTCTTGTTCACAAATTAAAATCAAGTGTTTTGTGGGATTAAGGTCTGTATTTAGGAATGAATAATCTATCATCACAAAAATACACACAAATCTCTATTTTAATATCACAATTAGAGACGATACTGTGTACGAATGTATTTCCATCAGTAAGACAGAAATGAGAGCCAGGTCTGTCAGTTGCCTAGGGACCTACATAATGCTTTGTCTCCATATTTTTTCCTTCTTTATTCATTGTATTATCTCCTATAAGCCCAAAGCCTGCAATCCTGTATGCATATCAGTGTTGTACATACTGGTATCAACAAAACTACACAACGAACACCAGAAAATGCAACAGACGAGAGCACAGATCATATGGGTCATTTTCTCTCCCTCAAAGGATTATGAACTACTAAAGAAAGAGTTTCTACTCTGCCTACTGCATGTCTATCCAAATGAAAATGTTCTACTGAAAGAAATTAAAATCCTCTCAATAGTATATTGATGCCTCAAAAAGAGGTGGGGGGACCTTCGAATGGCCCTTGGATGCCCAAAAGTGAGTAACAATAAGTTTATCTTTTGCTTCTGCAATGAATTGTCGAGATGAGCAAGAGGACAGTGTCTGGTTTCCACCCCTTTTCTTAAAGAAGGATGTGGAAATGCTAAAGAGAGTTCAAAGAAGGGCCACAAAAATGATCCAGGTCCTGGAAGACAAGCATTAATGATGTAAGGTTTAAGGAGCTTAACTTATTCAGCTTAATTGAAAAGAAGGTTAAGAGGTGACTTGATCACTGTGTGTATCTACACACACCTTTAATGAGCACCTGATAGTGAATGGCTTTGCAACAATACTGACAAAAGCAGAACAAGACTGACTGCCAGCAAAGTTGGCAGGCAAGTTTTAAAACAACCACAATCACACAATTACTTGGTGATGAAGATAATAGAGCAGTGGAACAGTTTACCAAGTGATGAACTCACCATCACCCGAAAGGTTCACAGCTAGTTCTATACTTAAAAGATACCCAGCTTCTGGGGTAAATTGCATGGTCTCTGAACGTAAGGAGGTTGAGCTGGCCTGTTTTCACCGTCCCTTCTGATCTTAGATCATGTGAATCTATCAGTTCTCCTGCTCATCCCTTTAATTCATGGATATCATAGGGACAACGAAATTGCCGGCAGCTGCAATCAATAGGCTTGTAACACTCACAGCTTTGTATTAACGCAATTCAAATCTCCTGTCTCAGAGTATCATCCCTTCAGCCATGGAACTGAGCAAGATTGACCCTGGCCCTTCAATACATGATTGGCTCAACTTATTCCTAGAGCTATTTGCTTTCTCTTTAACTATCAGAGACTGGCTAAAAAGGAAGGGGTGGCCCAGGGTGGGCTGATACAGCACAAGAAATGGCAGACCCGACTCATCTTTTCTGATGTCTGGCTAATCTTCCCGCTTCGTATGATTAAGGTCAAACTGATTACCCGATTATTTTTCTTCAGGCAGATTATTGTCAGGAAGCTTTGTTTTCCCTCAGGAGCAGGGGCACAGCTCGGAGCTGGGAGCATCCGGGTGTTCCCTCCGATGGAGGCTGCTTGTGTCGTGGCTCTTCTGTTTTCTAATTTGTGCCCGTGACGCAAATATTCTGAAGGACTGGGATGTTTAAGCCTGATGAGATCCACAGTTTAAACAGAGGGCTAGGAGTGAAATGTATTGTCTTGCGGTATACGCACAGGGGAACAAAGAAACTTCTGTTCACCTCAGCTTTAGGTAAGAGGGAATCCGGCGGGAGCCGTGCTAACCATCACCCGTCCTGCTGCCAAGTTCCTGCAGAGGTTCCTCCACGTTAATCACGCTGTTTAGTCACCGCCATCTGTTCCAACAGCCAGGCATGTGGCAGTCCCTCGGGGAAGGGGAGGGGGAAACACACACAGGCACCGTACCCGAGGCAGGTGGAGCTCGGCGAGGGGCGAAGCCGACCCCGGGGCGGGG
>VXBO01000493.1:42943-75532 GCA_013400135.1 Rhinoptilus africanus
TTCGCGGGCGCCGGTGCCCCCGGCAAAGCCAGGGCCCTGAGGCGGGGCCTGCGCCTCTCCCTGGGGCCTTACGGAGGGCGCCAGGGTCGGGCTTGGGGTGTTTGCAGCTCCTTTGGTGGGCACCCAGGGACGGGGAGATGGAGGTGGCTGTGACTTAAACTCCTCCACCAGCCCTGGGGTGTCCCCAGCGGCCCCTGAGGCGCTGGCGGAGCCAGAAGGCTGTTGTGGGAGCCACTTTGGTGCAAGACCTTGGTCGCGTCTCTTCACGTTTCTGTGAGAAGTCTCCCCGTGGATGGTAGATGTGTTAACACAAGAGCAGATGGGGTACCGTGAGGTTTCTTTGGTGCATTTGGGATTTTTTTGTTTTCAAAGAATGCTTCCAGAAGACTAACCACAGAGCTGTAGTGTTTTTAATTCTAAAAGGCAGCGAGATCCAGACATACCTTTTGTTTGCTTTCTGTCTTGCCCATCTTTCAGAGGAAAAGATAATTGGTGCAGCATCAGGCTTGTGAGTTGTAAGCAGGTACAGAACGACACATCTTCCTAAAATCAGGTGCATCTTATTTTGCTACATAGAAAGGAGTTTTATTAGTATTTTGATAAAGTGACACAGCAGTGTAAGTTCACCAGTGCTCCACTACGTATCATGGTGCTTGTATCAGATGTTGGTCTGTGGCTCCGTCTGACACATACCAAGATTTTGTAGTTTTGTCCTGCTAACGAGGACAAAAAGAACAAAAGGGCAAAGTAGATGCTAGCAAAGAACAGTTATATTTAAAGCCTTTATTTTGCCCTTAGTTCACCTCCACTGTTCTTAACATTGTCAGGTTTCCAGAGCTCAGTGGTATCTCTTAATATGGAATTTCCTTGTTTGCCCATGATGCTTATTTTAATGAATTTTTTTACTGTTCTAGCAGTGTCTTATTGTACACAGGAAAAAAAAAAACCCACTTTTAAAACGTTGGAAAATATTAATTAGGAAAGAGAAAATATTGCCTAGGAGTATCAGGTTTCAGAGTAACAGAAATGTCTTCCTTGTGTCAGCGTAATCATTGCTATTTCCTTCACTTACTGCTGTCATTATTCTGGTTTTGGTGCCAGTGCTGCATGTGAATTCCTGAACTATGCACAAATAAAGCACTCATTGCCCTAGAGAAGTTAAAGACACAACCTGAGGAGAATCTCCCACTGCTCTGATAATATAACCTAAATAAGAGGTGTAACCTTGTTTGGCATTCCTGCCAATCCCATGTGACATGTAGTAATATGCTTAAGTCCCCAAATACTGTTGTAAATCTGGCCCATAATCTGCAGCGCACAAGCAGCGGGGATCTGGGAGCAACATCTGCTCCGGGCGTGCACACCAACTACCTCTTAATGCCTTCTGCTGATGAATAAGGGCCTCACTCTTTTTCCACTGAAATCAAGCTGGTTTTAGTAACAATTTTGGTCTTCACAGACTCAGTTCTGTCATGGATACAGAATTGGCCATTTAACTGTTTCGTGCTTTTTTTTTTTTTTTAATTGAATCTTTAGGTGCCTTTGTCTTTTCTTTTTTGACCTTGCCATCCCCTTTCTGTCTGTGTTATTTCAGGAGTGAGTTTTCATTGCTGACTATCTTGCTAATGTAGCAATTGTGCTGGGCAAATGACAAAGGCAAAGAACTATCAGATGAAAGCCAACTGGTGTTACCCATATGATTTAAAGTTGCTTTTTCTTTATATAAACAACATGCCTGAGGTTGCTGTTTCGGCTTGCTTTATCCCACCCATGAATCTCTGGATTTACATGTCAGTCTGTGTTCTGCATCGTATCTTTTTCCTTTTTCTTTTGTGTGTGTGTGATTCATTATAGTTTAGCATCATAGAGAGAATCTCTAGTGTGCGACACACAGAAGTCAGAGATACCATTATAAAATTGCTGTCCTGCAGTGCATGTAATCAGGAATATGCCCTGAGAGGAAGCTTTGGCTTCCCTAAGATGCTTTTAAAAGTCTTGTGTGGCAAAATATCTCCAGCGTGCCCCTGAGTGAGCAGTATCAAATGATTTTCAAAGCCCGTGTTTCTTCTTTGTGCAGTTTTATTTTAGGAGTAAACACTGCAAAATCCAGCTCAGGGCTATGAAAACGGGAAGGTCTCAGCCTTATTGGTCCCTTTGGCATGACATGTATTTAAAATGTCCTATCAGGATAAGGGTGATGAGATTCATGACCTTGTTTTCAAGGGTGTCCTAAGCTATCAGGCAATAGTGCCTGACACACAGTTGCAAATTTTGATTTTTAAAGCATTATCAAAGTGGTGTAAAATCTTCTGTAACAGCAACAAATCTCACCTGACTCACTGAAGAGTCCCATTTGAATTCAGATCATTTCTGAAGTTGCGTAGTCTGTTATTTTGTTCAAAATTACAGTGTGTCCACAACAGGAACTTCAGAGAAGCTGAGAACAGTGGTATTTGGGAAAACCAGAACATACAGTATTTATGTTCATGATTTTTGCAGGCCTCCACGCTGGCTAAGGGGGAATCTTTTAAGAGCTAAATCTTCACATGAAGATCTGGTTTCATTTTTTTCACCGTCTGGGAATTGATATATTCTTAGAGGATCGCAACTTGTTTATCATGTTCTAAAGCTGGATTCTCTTGCATGAAAGCTGAAGTGTAAATATAAATGAGAATAGATAGAGTTCAGAAACACTGGAGATGAATACAAAATTGAACAGCAGTACTTCATCATAGAATGTTTTAAAATCAGGTACTGCTGGCTAAAAATGAAACTACATCTTAGCACTTTAATCGTACTGAGCTTAAAATTCAGGAAAAAAAAGGGCAAGGAGTAAGAGTAGGTTGATTTTAAAGCATAATTCATAATACAAGGCATAGTGTTTGGAATTAGAAGAAATATATATATATTTCAAGTATATCTCAAGGTAATTAAAGTGAATCAATGTTTGAGCCCCTGCATTTTATACCAAGAGTTTTTGTTCATTTTGATGAACAAACCAAGGAAATGCTATGTAATTAAAATATGGAAGTAGTTCCTTGGAGGACAAAAGTAGAAATAGGTTGAAGAAGGGATTCTACACATGACTGGAGGACAGGTCCATCAGTTGCTACAGAATAATACAATGGTGTTAATGTAATGTGCAGCTCAGGAAACCTGTTACTGGTTGTTGCCAGAAGCAAGAATGGCAGATGAGCGAGAGAATCTTTTTGTGCACTATAGGATCTCTGCTTTCTGTAGCTTTCGGCAGCTTTTGCTACTGGATGTAAACAGGAGAGTGGGCTAGAAGCCCACTACAAATGCTGAAGTTGTCATAAAGAGCCTTAATTTGGCAGCTCTGTGTTCCTTAATGTGATAAAGGTTATTTGACGAAGTTTGATAACACCTCTAGTATTACAGGACAGAACCAATGAATGCTTTTGGGGTTTGCTCATTAAAGCCCAAAAAAGGTATATACTTCAATTCAAATGAGTGACACTTGGCAGGTCTGAATTTTGCAGCTGGAGAAGCTCCAACACTGTTGGACTCCAAGATATGGGCTAGTAATTGCCTCCGGTCTGAAACTACTTTTTACCAGGCAAAACACATAATCTGATGATGTTTGTTATAAGCTATATTTTACTTTGAAAACCACAACAATCCTTTGTCCTCTGAGGAATGTGGAGTTGCATTTGTGCCCTTTTGATGGGGTTTTCTGTTTTAGCCTTTGTTCTTGGATTTGCTGTGCAGGTTAATGTCCACTTTGTAAGGATGGGTGCGTCGTGGGTTGGCCTCAAGCACCAGACAGCCCATGTTTGTGTAAGCCCTGCAGCAGATGAGGAATCCAGTTCAGACCTTCAGTCTGTCCTCTGGTTAAAGACAAAATAGCCATGGTCAGTTCTCTGTAAGTAACTATTATGGCTGGGAAACTGAAATGCAGAACCACGGCAACTTCTTACACCCTCGCTTGCCCTTGTAGAAGTCAGATGTGAAGTAGAAGTTCCTCAGAGGCTGTTTTCATCTCTGCACTGTTTCCTATGGTGGGAATCATCAATGCAAAGAAACGCTTCTGCGTAAGTCAGGACTTTATTGCCTGGTGGATATAGTGAAACTATATTATAAATGTTGATGGTGCAAGCCCAAAGTGAACTTTATTCCCCCCACCCCACCGTGCTTAAATTAAAGNCCCCTCATGTTATAAATTACATATTCACAATGTATATTTGAATGGCCTTGTTACCCTGTTCTGATTGCTGGCAGATGCTGTACAGCTAATGGTGTCATTTCTGTTACTACATCAGTTGTTAAGTGGGCCAGAAAACAGCCTTTAAGATTAAAGTTTAATCAGCCCAAGTATTTTGAGAGCGAGCAAGTATAGACTTTATTCTTCTTGAGAATTGAAGTCTACTTTTTGAAATCCCTGGCAGAGATAGAATGTTCTGTCAGAAAATGTCTCCAGTGAGAAATAGCAGGCAAAGAATATTTTCTGTGGGATGGCATGAGCAACCTTGTACTTTAAAGCTTGTATATTAATTGCTTGTTAATGGGCAGCTTTTGGCAGACTTTCTTTTTGGTATGGCCTCAAGAATTTTAATGGAGCATCAGTCAGCGAGTGGAGAAAATATACTTTAAAAACAATAAACAGGATATTTGGTGGTTGTGTCAGTTTGTGACATTGGCTGAATCAGTCATGTTCTAGTTTTCGTCAATTATAAACTCTGTGTTAACTTAATTAAGAGCAGAAAGATGCATTACATTCTTCCTACTCCGATGCAATATGTTTTTCTGGGTTTTTTTTTTCCTCCCTGCCTGACATACGTGTTTTCAGAAAGGTTGTAAGGAGAGGCAAACATAGATGTTAAAACCCCTGTGGGTAGTAAGGAGTTCATTTTCTGTGTCTTGTTTACAGGCCTCTGAAAGTCATTCCCAAAATGTTTTGGAGCTCACTGAACGTTTTGTATACGTTTTCACAAGCAGAGAGGCTATTACAAGCTAGAGCCGCAGAGGTGCACTAGTACATGTATGTAAATATGCACAAAATGTCCTTTTCTTTTGGAAAAACACACCAGTCTGTTTATCCTGTATTCATGAAAAAAACAGTGCTGCTGAGGTGATTGAGCCTCTCGGGTTGATTCCTATGCTTTGTTTTAGTGGTCGTTGGTTGAAATTTCCCCGAAGTCGAGTATTCTTCCCAGAAAAGAAGGGAAAGGTAGCTCCAATTAACAACATGCCTTAAACCAACCTAGGGTACTGTGAAAAAAAATCCAATGGTAAAACTGTAAAGTGCAGGAAAAGCCTTCATCTTACACTGAGCACAGTCTGTCGCTTCAAAAGAAGGAGTCCTCAGCACAGAAAGGCTTTTCTGTACCCAGCTGTTCTTTGCAGTGTCGCCTCCTCTCATGTATTCTGGCCACCTCGTTTGAGAGAAGGACGGGGAATTCTGAATTGCCACGACCTGAATGAGCTTTAAATTCTATCTGACAAATTGATGCATGTTTTGGCAATCTGATAACTGAAAGGTGAGAGCATGGAGCAAGTTCTCCCTCCCCCTGATCTGGCACGTTCCCGTTCCAGCTTGCTGAGCATGATTCCCACAAAAATGTCAAGAGTAACTCCCCCTGTAGAACAAAGGAGGACTGGTTCTGAATTTTCCTCACCTCTTCTAGCTTTGCACCTCATTACTTCTGCTTCCAAGAAGTAGATGCAATAATAGTAATTCTATGGGATGTGTGTTGTAACATAGGGATTGGCAAACTTTCCTGGGTGAAAGAAAGGGCTCCAGACTGCTTTATTTTGGTCCCAAATTAGAAGTTAAATGTGTTGGGAGGAACTTGGAGACCTCATCTTTCAGAGAGGGAAGATGGTAGCTGTCACTTTAATGGTGGTGTCTTGCTTTTTGTGAAAAGCAAGAGTGTCCCTGTTGCTGTTACGAATAGAATGTGATGGCAACCAGAAGACAAGCAGCTATTGCCCCTCACAGAGGCTTCTCTTGGGATGCTGCAGGTCTGAGGTCCTGGTCCTGCGCAGGCTTTACTGTCTGCCACTCAGGGTCTGTCTTGTGATGCCTTTTGTGTCGATGACAACAATTGCCAATCTTTTTCCTCATTAGCACATACTTTCATGGCATGTGATCGGTAGAAAGATATTGCAGAGCCTTTTGTATTGCTGTATACCTAACAAAGTGATACTAGCAAGGAACTGGAGAGTTAAACTACTTAACAGACCCTGCTTTTCACCTTTACATACACACCTTATTGTATAAACATAAGTATTGTACACACAGCATGCGGTGCAACCTTCATTCTGCTGGGTCTTTGTCCTTCTGTACACACTGTTATTGCTGGATTGTATTTTCCTTAACGCCAGGAGCTCTTCGTGCTTAGCACAGAAACTAGCTGTTGGAAGATCACAATTTAACAAAGGCTTTTATGCAGAGTGGAGATGAGAGAAGGTTAACATCTTCAGGCAGCAAATATAATGCTGTAGTCAAGGTCTTCATCTCTTGCAGGGATGTCGCTCCCCATGAAGAGGATTTTAGGTACGGCCATCAATTGTGCGTATCCCACTCTCTCTGGTGTAGGGGCACCACAAGGTTAGCAAAGGCACCAAGTTAGTCATGCTTTTGCACGGGAAGCCTCTGTTAATCAAATCTGCCCATGTAGCATACAAGGTTTTATCCAGAACATGGAAAAATACTTGAAAAATATCCTTTAGCATCTAGCTTTGCAGAATAAATCTACTTGTTGCATTGTATCTGTAAAGGATCTTCCCCTCCATCTAGTTTTAATGGTCTGGAGATGGTCTTAAGTCATGAAGATTATGACAGGTGAGGCTAAATTTTTGCTCGAACCTAATTTTTTTGAGACCCCACCTGGAAGAGTTCCTTCAGAAAGCTGCACAGAGAGCAGACAAAACCACATGGAGAACCGAAAAGTTTGAACCTAATCCTGTGTGACTAGATGCATAAATTAAAATGTCTGCTGGTTTTATTTTTAAATACCATTTTATAGCACAGCTTTAAACTCCAGATTCACTCTTTAATTCAAAATTAAAAGCAAACCACCTACCAGCCGTGTGAGGGTTCACTTCACTTGGGTATGGCCTTTGTTTAAAATGTCTTGTGTTGCTTTGTTCATCCCGTTCGGATTCTTGATCCATTCCAGCTTCAGTGAGGCGGTGCTGAGCGCTATCTCCCTATGTGTCTTCAGAGCTCCTTTAGCTTCCTAAATCCCCTAAGTCTTGTTCAGTTCATGGTCCTTCTCTCTCTTTCTCCCTCCTTTCTCACTGTTGCTGGTTTTGTGCTTTTTCCTTTGTTTTAAGCCTTTCCATGTGCCTGGAATAGCTGCCCAAGCAGAGTTCACAAAGACCCTTATTTTTTTTTCTAAGAATGGTTCTTAAGTCTGAACCTATTTCTAGACACTTCCAACTCAAAACGCCATACATCATCCTGTGTGTGTTTTTTATTGATTTGTGTGCTCCTTTGGTGCCGTTAGACTGTAAATTTTTGGAGCTGACTCTTATTTGTGCAGTACATTTTACCTAGTGCACATTGCTCTGCTCATCTAAAGCTCTATATAAATAATGAAAATGTACAGGGCTTGCTGGCACAAGTCGGGAGAGAGCTGCATTTCCTGAGGCTCTGCTTCAGAGCTCTGCTTTGTTTCCGGGAGCTCTGCTTTGTGTTTGAGTCTGTTGTGCAAGTATTTTACATAAAGCTTCGTGTGAGCTTCAGTTCCAAGTCCTGCATGTTACATAAAGTACACACAAACCTGTGTTGCACCAGGGTATGCAGAATGCAAAAAAGGCTTGGAAAGCTTCCTTTCCACTCCCATCCCTTCCTCAAATGCAGAAATAAAATAGCTGAGAACCCTGCCTAGGGCATGGGAGGGGACATTGTTGTCCTGAAGCACGCAGAGCTGCGGGAGGAAGGTGTGTCACCAACCCACAGATCAGCTGGTTTTGGCCAACAGGCGAGCTGTGTGAGCGAGCTCTCGAGAAATACCCGCTTGGAGTGACTGCAGTTATAACTATAGGATGTAAAGCAAATATGGGTTAAAAAGTGTTAATTGATTAAGGGACCCATTTGCCATACAAACAGTGTCTTAAGGCCTGGTCAGTAGCAGCATCCCCCCTGGAAGTGTGCCAGGTTGAGCTATTTTTGCATTGCAAAGTGCCTTCAGATAATTTTTCTGAAGGGTGCTATATAAATAAAACAACTGCCTGATTGATTTAAAGTGAATCTCTTGAATTTTGGCTCCCCCTGCTACCAATTACATGTGTCTAAATTTCCCTGCTTCAAAAATTAAACCAGATATATCATGGGTGGAATGAGATTAATTTTATTACACACAATAGTTCATTAGTGAAGTAGGAGCAATTTCATGTATTTATGCATAGCCTGCCCAGAATTTTTTTACTGCAGCTCTTTCAGATGTAAATAAAAATATAATGCTCATTGAATTGCTTATTAGACAGCATACAGTAATAGAAAGTGTTTATGGTATTGTGCTGTGGGTTACATTTCCAGATTCCTAGGGAACATCAGGCTCCAATTGGCAGTGGGGACCAAACCCATGACGGAGGGCTGACATTTTGGCCAGCAGCGTGGGCTGACCAGAATAACTACAGAGGCAGAAGGCTGAATCATGGCATCCCAGATCTGGGCTCTGCAGCGTGCTCACTGATGGCTTGCATGTGCCCTGTGGAAAGCAGAAGCTGGAGCTCAGTTCTGGAAGCCCCGGGAATTCAAAGAGGGGCTCCGCCTTTGCAGCCACTGTTCTGACTGAGCCCCGTGAGGCCTCCCAGAGCCAAAGCGAGCGATCTCCATCGTTGGTGCTACGGAGGCGGCGTGTGTAACGCAGGACTGCATCAGACTGTGCCCTGGATGCAGAGGAGAGTGTGTTGGTGGTGTATGAACTCACATGGAGTGGGAGCCATGCATTCCTGGCTGCTCACTGAAGGTTCTCCCTGTTTAAACTGCACGATGTTTACGTGCCTGCATCTGTTTTTGTCGAGTAGGTACCATATGTGAATGTGCTTTTTTTTTTTCCTTGATGCCACAAGTATCTTTGTAGCCCAGTTTATTCCTACATACAGAAGAGCAGCTGGCAGCTGGATGAGACTAGCAGACCTGTTAATGTCAATCCTGAGTCAGTCAGCAGGATCAATGTTTTGAGGCAGTTCTTTCTCCCAAGTGGCTGATCACAGGAGCTGCACAGAGATTTCTGCTTCTGGAACTGAATTCTTTTTCATTATGTGGTAACATCGTGTTGCAACGCAATTAGAGGAGCTACTCCTAATCCTGCCTGTCTTTGCTATTATTTTCAGATCACTCTCTACTTGGTAACAAATACGTGTCCTCTTGAAAGACACGCAAATGGTGACGATGAAATTGTCTATTTTCAGCTAATTACAGCATGAACCTGTGCAACTTTGTCTGGTTCAGTGCAGTTCTCATTCTTTTCTGCTCAGAACTGCCAAGACTGAGCAAGGTGACCTGATAGGAAGCACTGTGCTGAGCCCATCAAACTCACCTCACGTTGGGCCACAGAAGAAATTAATCTGTACGTTCAGCTGTCATTACTGGTCCTGCAAAGCCCTTTGGACTCATTTGAGCACTTTTATAGAGCCTTTATAAATTTGATTATTTCCCTTAAAAAAGATTTGTGTATTTTTACTTAAGGAGTAAAGTGGACATTATCTTCCTAGAAGACACAGCTAGGGAATGGTTAAGGCTTTTAATATCCCTAGGTGGGAATTAGGGAACAAGAATGGATGCTTTGTAAGGAATTACTGGTTATTATTACAGACTTCTGAAAAACAGACATGAAATTAACAGTTGTGTGTCATTTCATTACTGCTTTGGCAGTCTGCTTGCTTTCTCTTTAAGGCTAAGATGGTTGCTAGGGCTTTGTAGTGAATAACCTTTTTGTGTTCAGCTCAAGGCGGAGTATAATTATTTTATAATTTTGGTTCGTGGGGCCATTTTAGATGTTTTCAGGAGAAAAAGAACTCAGCTTCTGTTAACCCCCCTCGTACTCAGTTGCCAGTCATTGGCGTGTCACAGCAACAGAAAGAGAAGCTCTGTGGTGCCTGTCCTCATCGTTTGCACTTGGTATTTGCCTGAGGATCTGACTACTGCCAGTGAGATGAGTGCGGACTTGACACTGTTACAAGCTGGCACTGATTGACTTTGAAAAGTGAGGTTCCCTGTCAAGGTTTGTGTCTGGTTTAGCGGTGTAATCACTGCGCAGCAATGAGGTGGTGGACGGCAGCTGCGAGAAGTAAAGGCTTTGCACCTTGGGTTGATGCTGACATCCTGTAAACCCACATAACACTTTGGCTTCGAGGGGGAAACTTACTTCTAGAAGTCAACAAACTTACTCTTCCACATGGCTATAGTAAACGTCACCCCCCATCAGACCGGTGTTTTAGGACATGACAGGTTTTTAGTCAGATAGTCTGATACGGCTGTGTTACAGCTGCTTGCCGTGGGGCAGTGAGACGGTGTAAGGGTAGGATCTGTCAGATCAAAAGTGGGTGTTTTGAACACAGATATCTCCATCTGTGCTGCTTATCCTGGATCACTCAGCAGTCCAGGAGAGCGAGTTCATGGTCAGTCTCCCAGTGGTGTGATGTGACCCACCTGCAGGTCATCCCTGCTTGGTCAGCTAAATCGTGCTTTAAAGTCCAGACGATGCGGGCTGTCCAGGGGGCTGGAATGGCAGCAGGCACCTGCAGCCAGCCAGCCCCTCTGCTCCGCTCTTGCCCCTCTGCTCCACTCTCTTGAGACCCCACCTGGAGTACTGTGTCCAGCTTTAGAGCCCCCAACACCAGAAGGACATGGACCTGATGGAA
Organism: Rhinoptilus africanus; assembly: GCA_013400135.1. Classification (NCBI taxonomy): domain Eukaryota; kingdom Metazoa; phylum Chordata; class Aves; order Charadriiformes; family Glareolidae; genus Rhinoptilus; species Rhinoptilus africanus. Next base: position 53,780 of record VXBO01000493.1, read on the forward strand.
CGGGTCCAGAGGAGGCCACAAAAATGCTCCAAGGGCTGGAGCACCTCTCCTATGAAGACAACCTGAAAGAGTTGGGGTTGTTCAGCCTGGAGAAGAGAAGGCTTTGGGGAGACCTTGGAACCCCTTCCAGTCCCTAAAGGGGGCTACAGGAGAGCTGGGGAGGGACTCTTTATGAGGGAGTGTAGCAATAGGACAAGGGGAAAGGGTTTTAAACTGAAAGAGGGGAGATTTAGATGAGATGTGAGGAAGAAGTTCTTGGCTGTGAGTGGGGTGAGCCCCTGGCCCAGGTTGCCCAGAGAAGCTGTGGCTGCCCCTTCCCTGGAGGGGTTCAAGGCCAGGTTGGACGGGGCTTGGAGCAGCCTGGGCTGGTGGGAGGTGTCCCTGCCCAGGGCAGGGGGGGGCACTAAATGATCTTTAAGGTCCCTTCCAACTCAACCCATTCTATGATTCTGTCCCAGCCTCTGAGGCTGCTCTGCAGCATCACTGCCACAACCTGGGGCTTCTGAGTGCCAGCCCCACTGGTCCCCATTGCCCCCTGCAGCTCCGCTGTAGTTCGCCTCTGCCACATGCAGTACCCTCCTCTTTCTGGTCTTTAAGGGACTGTAAGAATGCAGTTACACGTCTGCTGTGTGTTGTACCTTATTGTTTGATGAGCTGCTTGCAATCCAGTGCTGCCGACGTTATGTTTTGGGTTTTTGTTCCCTTGCTAATTGCTTTACTACATGTGCAAAGTCTCAAATGATGTGAACACTAACAAAAACCCCCATAAGTTAGCCTTGCTGGCAGCTATTTAGAATTGGTGACTCCGTGTATTTATGGGTTGGAAAGTGTTTAAAATGAGAGGAAACATATTCTTGCTTAAGGTGTGTCTCTAACTTGGGATCCATCACTTCTGCACGTTGCCGTAGCAACGCTGCAATGGCATGGGAGTTCCTTTTATGGCTGATTTCCGAGCGGATCGTGGCTGGAGCTGGCAGGCTCTGTTACCAAGCAACCTGGTCCTATGCTCCTGTAACTAGGAAATGCAGCCGGTGCTTTTGAACATTGCCCATGATTTTGATCATATGTTCATTCTGTCAACTTTTGTCTTTTTGGTGCGAAATAATTCCTGTGGAGTACTACAGAAAGATCCCTGTTTTGTGGGGTTTTTTTCCCATCTTCTGCTTTCCCTCATTTGAATGTTCAATGTGGGAACATTCATAGGAGGACGAAGACAACAGTCCATTTATTTAAAAAAAAAAAAGTTCTATTCAACACGTGATACTGAAGAGTAATTAGAGTGATGCCATCTGCACCGTGTGAAAAGAGATGCATCCTTCGCTTCCCAGGTTTGCAGCTGATCAGATGCCATGTCTCAGGACAAGCCTCCCAAAACACAGGTGCTGAAATGCTTTTTGAAAGTTTGTTTTTTCTAGTTCCTGCTCTGATACTAGTTCCTTTTGTGGTTTTATCTTCCCTGTACTTCATAAGGCTTTTGATAATAACCTGCCTCATGGAGGAGGATGTGAATGATTAGTAAAGCTTAGGAAATCATTACGGAGATGGATGATGAAATTAAAATGTAAAGTTGTGTTAAATATTTATATCGTAGTCATATCCTCCCCGAGGTTGCCTGTCAGGTCTCCCCTGATAGACAAACAGATAGAACAGCATAGTCCGTATTGCCAAGAACAGTCAGTCACCTTGATTTGAACAAGAAGAAATAGTTTTTGCAAGGATTAACTTCAAGCACACAACCCCTCCTATTTAAGCTAATACAACTATGCACATGTTTAATGTTATCTTTAACAATTTTGTGGTATCAGAGACCTGCCAAGGGTAGGTATGAGAGACTGTAGATTGGGGGTATCAAAGTACGTGTCTCTCATGACACCTCTGAAGAGCATGCTGTGGAGGTGGGATCCCGGTGGGGTGTGGAGTTGCACACCCATGGATCCAGGCGTGCAACATAGTGCTTGTGTTCAAAGCAGTGGAGTACGGGTGAGATGAAATCACAGGGAAACACACCGATTTGCTGGTTTTACACTGTATTGTGCATTTCCTTGCATTTTGTGGATCTTCTCAACGCTGGCAGCTGGAGAGGACGCATGTTATCCCCAGGGATTGCAACCTGCCAGCATCTTGTTTTGAGCCAGCTCCTCAATATCCACTAGCAAGTTGATTGCATGCTTTTTATGACCTCCTTTCATATGGAGTAACCCATTCCTTCTCATTGCATGTGCAGTCCATGAGTGCACAGGATTTTGAAAACCACAGGGGCCTGTATGTCAGGCTCTCAGGTTATTAAGGATGTGATGTTCCAAGAAGATAGCTAATGGCCTGTTGTGGTGGCAGTTCTTTCTGTCCTCTGAACAAGGAAAAGGAGCAGCGAGGACTTATTTGATATGTTTGGTGTTGCGGAGAAATTGTAACTTCTTGTCTCTAGTAACCTTCTTGTAATGGATTTCAGGAGACAGCACAGACAGCATACAAAGCATGTGCTGCAGTTTGGATTGCTAGGCGTTCTTTGTCCAGGAGGTCCAAGGTGGTCTGTGAAGTACCAGATTTGATGTGTCCATCTCTTCTGGTTTGTTGGCTCTGGTGCTAATCGGTGCTCTTAACTGGGGTTAAAGAAAAAAAAAAAAAAAAGGAAAAGCAAACCAAACCTAAGGCATCTGTTTTAATTCTTCAAGGGCAAACCCCGTCCTAACCTTGACTGTAGAATTTGTACATCCAAAGCCTGAGATTAATTTGTGCACATACTTCTTGAAAGAGATACAAACATTATTTTTGATTGCACAGTTTTTTATTGGGTTTGGTGGTTTTTTAACAGCATGCAAGACAGGTTCCTAGATGATTTAATTTGGCATCACTCAACTGTCCTGAAATGGGCAGTACTAACTTGTTACACCAACTGTAGATGTGGCCCTTCATATCTTGTATCAATTTTATTTTAAATAACAATCACACCTGCCCACAGTGATATTTAACATTACTCAACCCTTGTAAAAATGACAAACTTAACATCAACACTAAATTGGCTGTGATTAGTCACATATGTCAGCGTTAACAAACGACGACACTTAAAAATGCCCCGTGTGACTTTATTTCAAATTTTCTGTTACGTTGGGCTGTGCATTTACTGTTCCCCCAGGAATGCTCATTGTCAGGGGAAGTAATTTCACATCCCACCTATTTAGCAAATAGATTGTGAACGTTGATCTTTGTTATTTTGAGAGAATAGATTTTATCACCTTCAAAATACCTGACCATCCCTATTTCAATCAGGTGCATGTGTCTCAGCCTTCGCTGAAGGAGACCAGATTCTAAATCTTCATACGTTGTACAATTTCAATCCAGTCTGTTGTTGGCTGTAACTGGTTCTTTTCATCTTTTGTGGTAAATGTCAGGTGAGGAACTGACAGTTCCGAAGGTAACAATTTCCCGTTTATCCACAGTCTGTGTAATACATGAGTGGGTACTTACTGCCTGTGAATGACCATTGCTGTCAATCCAATTTAAAATCTGTTCTTTTCTGTACTTCTGAAGGGATTCTGTCTGTACAATTTATCTGCGGATTATAAAGGATAGAGTGGCAGTGAATTAAAGTCTACATTTAATTTATTAGTTGTATTTTAAATATTTGATCACAGTGAGGCTAAAGAGTCAATACCAAGGTGATACAGTGTGAATATGCATTACAAATGACTGCGGTATTTAAAATGGATCAGATGGGGGAAAAAAATCTTTACGTTTGTGAGGAAACTATAGGTACACTTATACTGCATTTCAAGCCTAAATACCATGCATTCTTTACAGTCTAGGAAAGGAATATAAGCCTCCAGATAAGAAAAAGGAGAAAGATTAAGAGCATCTCCTTGGTATACATCGGCGATAGCTGGGGCGAGGCATGAACAGAAGGTGTTCCTGGGCCAAAGCGCTGCCTGTGGAACAGCCGGGGTGCAGCTGGGGTCGGTGGTGGGGGACCCGCGCCTGCCTGTGCACCTCCAGGGTGTCCCTGCCTTCCCTGCGTGGCACGGTGTGCCGTGTCCTCCAGGAGGAGATGGCGTGTAACTAAGCTATTACGGCACTGAAGATGCAGCTTGTCGTGTCTTAAACTCTTGAGCTGCCTTCAGCTCTCATTCACAGAATGAAGCTTTTAATAGTCAGTTCCCTTTCTCCTGCTCGTTTCTGCACATACATGAAGAAACAAAGGCGTGAAAATGCATACTGTATGAAGCAGGTCGTGCCTTTATTTACTGTAGTGCTTTCACTCTGTTTATGCAATGAGCGTCAGGTGGAACGAGCCCTTACATTTGTATGCACACATCTGCACTGCTGTGTTCTCCGTCGTTCCCCTGCCAGTATTCCCACTGAATGGCAAAGAAACTACATTTCAAAAAATAGGCCAAACGTCTGGTAAAACCAGGACTCTACGAGTTTATTTTAAAATATTTGTTCATGATTGTCATGGATTTGTCAGGTGGAGATCACTGTTGAAAATCTTTCCCTAATTTATTATGTAAATTATGCCATTAGGTTTAATGGATCCACTTGTAAGTTAGCATGCTACCCAATATGAATTACGCTGGTAGAATCCATCCTGGTAAGACATACACCTCTAATTAAATTATATTTATATCCTCTCCACTCTCTATGCAATGGTCATTCCCCTGTGAGTCATCTGAATGTATTCCAGGTTATGTGGGAATCTCTTCATGGCAAAATGTTGATTTAATGAATTTTGAGCGAGAGCAACACAACATCAAAAGCCAAGACACACAGGGAATAAGTGACTGAAAATGAGAGCACTTCATCTAAAGGAAAAAAAAAATAAAAAGAACCAGGACAAATATTTATCTGCTGTTTTGTTAAAGGATTCATTTTCTTCTCAGACATGAAGAAATCGGTGTAAGACAAACACGCTAGCAGCTGCTATCTGTGTTAGCTCCTTTTTGTGCTCAGTATGTCAAAGAAAGAAAAAAAAAAGATCTATGACTCATTGTTTTCCAAGGATGCTGATTCCTCTGCAGATATTTACAGGTTGGTTTTTAGGAAAACTTACAGTTTACAGACTGCCCACTGAATTTCCATTTTTATTGGAGAGTCATATTATTACTGCATAATTCACCATGTAATCATACAGGTTCTGCATTTAATGCTCAGTTAAGGAAAAAACGCATTAGCTATTGTTATATTATTATGTCTTTTACCATAGATCTTTAAGACAATGTAGTGATACAACCTGTGTCTCTGTATGTTGGTAAGGCTGGTGTTCTTCAGCCCCACTGCTCAGTTGACACTGGAAGGTGTTGACGTCCCCTGGCATAAGCGCTCTTCTCTTTTCCATTCGAGAAACATGACTGTTGGTCTACAAGAGCTCTAGAGTCTTCTTTGGAGCAGGAACCTGACATTTTATACGGAAATAGCCTAAAAACAGCCTCAGGGTCATCCTGTCGCTTGAAAAGTTACCGCATCAAAGATTTAACACCTGGTAAGTACTGCAAGTGTTACTTTCAAAACTGAAAGTTATTTTCATTTGGAAAGTGTTCCAAAGCTTGACAGTGTTTCCCACACATTCATACTGTCTTCCAACTGGAAAAATTTGGAAAATAGTAGGGAAGTATGTGCATATGTTGGAGGGAAAGCTCACCCTACAGAAGACTGAAAACATGTTTGGAGGCAATCTTTTTCCAATTACGGTTGAAACTAAAGGAAATCTTACTTTTTAAATTAAAATATTTTTGTCAAAAACTTTGGACTTCTTCAAAGTCTCCTACCAGCGCTGAAGCATGGAGGAGAGAAAAAGAATTTGCTTTTCCTATTTCCTCCAAGCAACAAATCAAAAGATTATAGGAAATGGCATTAAACCAGTGAATATGGTGTTAGACTTGCAAAGCCAAGGATTTAAGCAATAGGAAATGATGGAGTTGAGGCTCCCATTTGATTGTACTCATCACTCATGCCTGAGCTGTCTCTGCCATGGGCCCCAGTTTCTTTTGTATTGCCTGTTGGGTTGTTATTAACACCGAGGCAAAGTATGCATAAAACACATAACCATGACTTCTTTAGAAATACTGTAAGTTGACTGCGCAAGAATAAGTAACTGCATAAATCCGAGGGAACAATGCACTGGACTCATGTCTTCCAGCTGTTATCTTTTCATTATGCTTTTAACTTGTTTGCCTGCAGTTGTGTGTTTACACTGTGCTGTCAAAAGCCCCAGCAGTGGAGCCGCGATATTTTCAATGGAGCCGTAGCAGACGTAGCTAAATTACTGGTGTAAAGACCCTTTGGCTTTTTTCACAGTGCTGAATAGGTTTGTCATGAACACTTGGCAAATACAGCATCTGGAGGGCCAGTTGGAAGCAAAGAAAAAGGGGAGGACCTTTACTGCATGTGAATAAAATTGTGTTAGCTGAAAGGCAAAACTCTCTTTAGATTGGCAGCTCCCACCCTCAATAACTGTCCCGACAGCTCAGCAACACTCATCTGCTCAGGTCTTTCTTCTACAAACCATCATTTTTGGTCCTGTTGCTGCTGTTGAGGGTTAATGTATGGCTCATGGTAATGGCAAGTGAGCTCTTGAATATTTCCCAGCAGGTTTAGCATTTGTTTTCTAAATAGAGGGAAAAACAAAAGGGAATGTTGCTAAAATTATCCCTTGTATTATAAACAAATCCAAACAGCTGTGGGAGTTCTGGCTGGCTTTGATGGTCGGTCCTAGCTTCAAAAGCGGGTTAATTTGCCCCGCTCTCACCTATAGGTGTCACTGCCGTGAATTAAACAAGCTATAGGAAATGTCAACGGCAACTGAATAAACAATCTGGCTTGAAATAGCGCTGGCTGAATAAATTACTAGTTTTATGGCATCCACTGGAGAACGGTTTTGTCAATACCAGTAATACTCCAGTACTGTAAATAAAGAGAGTTTGGGACTATATTCTCAACATTTGTCAGATTATGGGTTTTTTCCTGTTTTGAAAGGGAATATAAAAGAGCCAGTATCAATGCAGGAGAATTAAAGCATGGTTTGCATGGCAAGGAGGCACGTGGTGAGGAGCGGGTCGCACAGTGTTGCCTTTATCGTGTGGCAAAGGTGACGTTGGGAAGACCTAGTGCCTCACCTTATCCCACGTAATCTCTGTTCCTCCTGCAGGAAAATTACCTCTAGGTTTCTATGGCCAGTTGTAAATGTGTGTTTGAGAACTTAGGAGAAATGTCCCTGATTTTTGAAGCTTGCCTCAGGGGAAGCAAATCAGCATTTATTTTATTTAGCCGTTATTAAGCTATAGGCCATTCAAGTACCCCTACCTGGTATACAGTAGGTGCTCTGAAAGCTAATTAACTGAGCAACTAGAGCAAATCCACTATTAGGTATGCAGGGAAGGAAACGCTGACAGAAACCAACAACAGGGGTGAACAATTAAGCAGATGGACAGTTATGCAAATGACTCTGGAATTTACAGTGGGAAATGCCTTTCAAAGACAAGGGAGTTTTGCTGTTTATTTGAATGGAGCCAGGATTTCACCTTGAGCCTTTGAGGCCACCAGGGACCATGGATGTATCGAGTGTGACCTCTCGGAAAACTCATGTACTACAGGGTGGGATGGCTTACCTGGGCTGCAAAACCCCTGGAGAAAAGAGTTCATGGGAAGCAAAAGCAGGAAGATTGGGCTAATGTGGTCTCTGATTAGGTTGGGGTCATCCAACCCTTCTTCTTGTTGTGTTTTTTCTTGTTCCTGTCTGAAGGCGAGGAAAAGGTTATGCTGTGCCCTCAGTCTAATAAGGCTGAAGCTACATAAGCTGTGAGAAAGGTTAATTTGAACATAATCATTCTTCTCTGTACTGCGCTACAAATAGTTTTTAAAGCTTAAGCGCTTATTTTTAGGGTTGACAATACACAGCTCTCTTTATTGGCCCACAAAAAAGTAAAAATAGATGGATGGGGATTGTGCAGATGTATGTGAATAATTCTTGGCAAAACCTGTTATATATTCCTCAAATGCTAAATCTTAAGACATTTCACTCTCATTTCTAGTTACACGTTTTGCTGCACTTAATCTTTTTTTATATGAGATCATTCTCAAATACTGCGATTTGTAAATGGTTTTCCTGGTGCTGTGCTTTTTTTTTCTTTTCTTTCTCCTAAAGCTTCTTGAACGTCGTAAATATTATTTCTATAGTTGAACGTCAAAGGGATTACCAGAATTAACAGTGTCTGTGTCCTCAGTCATTTGCTGCTGTTGTGGTATGTCCATACTGACGGACTGCGCAAAGTGTGTTTGAAGAATGTTTTCCTCTTTAACTTGTTCAGATTTTTTCTTGTTCGTATACACAGGTTTCGTAGCTGAAACTTGCAGCATGTTTTGAAGGCAGCCAAGAAGGAACTTTAATGGCTCTTCTGGAAGTTGTTCAAAAACCGCTCCCATTTACTGCATCAGATGTTGTATAAGGCCTCGAAAGCAATTTCCAGGGAGGTATAAGGTAAGGGATAATAATTTGAATACTATAGGCCTGTATTAAGAATGCTTTTGGAAGGTGACATTAAAACGTCTAAGTATATCTTTTTGTAATAAAAAAGATGTGTCTAAATAAACTCACTGAGGCAGGAACTCTTCTTTCCTGTGTTAGCTTGGGTCCAGCACGTGCTGTACCCTGCTCTGTGGCTTTCCAGAAATTCGGGTACCCAGCCATTAGTTTAGATAGTCCTTTTTCCCCCCAAAGATGTAAGAATTAGCTGCCTTTTGCTCAAAAGAGTAATAATTGAAAAAATATTTCAAACTCCAGCAAAAATTAGCCCTGAGCACTTCTCGGTGAACCTTCTCTCTCCCATAAATCCAGCTTGGGCTCCCTGTACCTCCTGCCAGGGCCTCACTGGCCTCCTCCAACAAAGAAAAATCACCCTGCTGCCTTGACAAATGACTGTTTCCCATCAGAGTCGCATGGACTCTTGAACTATTTTTTTACGTTTGCTTACTTTTCCTATTCTAATAAATTCAGCCTTGATCAAATCATCTCACCAAGCTACAAGGAGTCTCTGTTTATTACCCATACGTAAGGAACCAAGCACAAAACAGAAACGTGCCCTCATGGAGCATTACTGAAATCACAGCTTATTCTCTGTAGGAATATTCTATTTTCTGCTCAAATTGTAATTTTGAAGCACTCTTTCAGGCTTCTTGCTTTTGGGACTACCTTAACTTTAAGTTCTTGAATGCTTTGATTTTGGGGATTTATTTTTTTTCCTCTCAAGTTCATTGTTCTCACCTTTGCTTAATTTTTAATCTTCTGCACCCAAACTTTTTCAGGACACAAATCCTGAAGCTGTTGTTCCAAAAGCTGGGCTACAAGGTTACTTTTGCCTTCTAGCTCACAATCTTTTGCAGGTTTATTAACAATATGACCCGAGGAGCACTTCAAGTCAATCATTAACTCCATATTAGAATGTAAGCCACCTCTGCTGGAAATTATGGTCTGAGGGCAGATAGCCTAAGAGGTAGGACACAGACAAACTTCAAGTACTGTCCATAGAAGAGCATTTCACTGTGTTACAGTGGGGTTATACTCTCAGATCTCTGGATATAAAAACTTGTCATGACCAATTCAGGGTGACCTTTATCAGCCACTGGTCCTGCTGTTCTGAAGTGACAGGAGTCCTCAGCATTTTCCTAGCATGGGTAGTTCATAAATTTCCTGTTTGACCTTGCCTCTGTCTTGCTTTTCCCCTTGTTCCAGTCTCCACCTTCGAGCTGACCGTATTCTTGTAGTGTTCTTTGGTTTGGTGCAGTCAGGGCTCCCTCTGCGCCGTAATCATGGGTGCTTGTAGTAGCAAATCAGACGGATTGCCTCTCCTTGATACCAGTAGCCTGGCAGCTGGTTTTTGTTCGAGAGAAGAGTGTGAATGATCTCTGTCTCCTATAAAAGTGAGCATAATTTGGAGTACGGGCAAAGTAAATTGACAAGAAAAACAAGCCGTTTCTTTACCGTCTTTCTCATGATTCTGACTGGAACAAACTAGTCAGCGGTGTTTCTTGTCTGTCTGAGCTCTAGATGAAGAAATGACATTTATTCTCTCTTTGCACATCGCCCAGTCAAGGGAAATGTCTTTTATTCTGCAAGTCACAAAGAAAAGATGTTATCTCTTCAGTTTGCATACAAGGAGGTTCCTTGGTGGAAAAGGAATTGTTCACTTGGATTTTTTTCATCTCTATATGCTTAAAACTGACTTTTACCATGTCTCTATGCTCTTCTGAACTGCCTCTGTGGTATATCATGTTTTTTCCTCATGTCATTTACTGTGATTCTCAGTATTCAAACCCTATTTGAAAAATACCTCCTAAATTTGAGGCCAGAATGCTGTGGGATGAGCATTTTTGCACCTGTGGAGAAGTGTCCTAGTGTATGGGCCTTAAAATCAAAGCAAACTCCTGACAGTACTGTGAGCATGTAGCCTGTCTTTATGAACCTGTAGAGTGTATGTGTGCTAGCCCTGCCTTACAGATCTCTATACCCTCCTGCTCTTCTACCTACGTTCCCAAGATTTATTCTTGCCTCTGGGGAAAAAAAAATCTACATACTGTGTTGACATTAGCTAAAAGGGTAAATAACGAAGACTTCTGAAAATGTTGGCTTCTCCTCTGTATCTGTGTTGTTGCTATCGTTTGGGCCGTGCTGCTTCCACTAGTTAATTCTTTCTTTCTTAAAAGACTTTCTTCTTAAAAGATTTAAGTTCTTTCTTCCTATATCTGCTCCTAAAATCTTTCTTTAAATAGGAAGAATTATTCAAAAATCTTTCTTAAATAGGACAAATTATTCAACAGTACAAATTTATAAAAGAAAGAGATTAATTCAGGCAAGAAGTTGTCTGATGTTTCTTGTGAGGGGCTGTTGTTGTTGAGTTTGATTTTTGCACCAAAAGAAGAGGTGGAAGAAATATGACCTTCTGCGATGGTGAGTGAGTAGAGGAACATTCCTAATTCCAAATTGGAATGGATACAAACAGCAACTCCGCTTGTAGAGCCTCCTCGAGGGAAGGAGTTTGCAGTATGCCCTTTCACAGGAGAGGAGAAAACCTGGCTGGCATTAATTCACTCTTCCTAGAGCAGCCGGTCCCTTTTCCTTTAGCTTATGATGATATCTTTGGGCAAAGTCACTTAGGCCACAGTGCATTGAAGGCATTGTATAATGACTTTTGCATTACCATATTGTCATGAGCTGAGTGTTTTATTGCAGCAGAGAGATTTTTAGGAAGTTCCTGGGAAAAAAAAACAGTTTCAGCTGCGTCAGGTCCAACTAACACAATAGCAGATGTCCCTGTGGCTGCAGTGAGAGCCATCAAATAGTGTTGTCATTGTTTATGGTGTTCTAGGTGGGGGGGGGTTGCCACCTTTTTTTTTTTCTTTTGCCATCTTTTTTTTCTTTTTTCTTTTTTTCCCCTTCATACTACCATCCTGGCTCTGCCAGGGTACTTTCAAATGCCTTCAGACCATCCAGTGTAGCAACACTGGTCATAGGGATGGTGATCGTCCTTGATCACAGAACTGTGTTGGAGCTATGTGCTTTTGGGGTTTTTTCTTTTATGTGCTTGAAAATGGCATGCAGATTACTGGTGAATCACTCTTTTTTTTTTTTTATAACATGAATAAAGTAGTGACTTCAGTTCCTCCCAGCACACAACCATTTGTTAATGTTTAAGTTTCCTTAAAACCTTATTTCATTAGGCAGGGCCTCCACACACTCTATACCTGTTCTGATTAGAGCAGTGATTTTTGAATTGTTTTTATAAAGACTTCAGAAATGTTCCACTAGTGATGCTGGTCCCTTGAGAAATGCCCTGTAAGTAGACTGCTGTGTGGACCCGTCTGTACAGGCTGGTGCCCACTGTGACGTTGCCAAATCCACTAGCCCAGTCGCCCAGGCTGCCGGAGCTCCCTTTGCCCAGGCGCAGCAGTAGCGCAGGTCTGGGTGCTTTGTTCTCCGCTTAGCTCACTGGAGGGGTTCTCTGCCTGGCAGTTTTCTCTGTGCTCCTTTCTTTGTGTGGAGGTGAGCATTTTATCCCCTAACCTAATGCGCTCCATGTAGATATGCAAAGCGTGTCCATGTAAAAGCACTTGCTTAGTTATCTTCTGCGATACCTTGGTGTCCATGCTCATGAGGATGACAGTAAATGGTTGTGGGTTGAAAACCCCGGCCTGAGTGTTGTTGCCAGAATTACTGACCATTGTCCTTTCTCAGTGGCACAAGTCATAGAATCACAGAATCGCTGAGGTTGGAAGGGACCTTTAAGATCATCAAGTCCAACCATTAACCCACCCTGACAAAAACCCCTTCTAAACCCTGTCCCTCAGCACCTCATCTACCCTTTTCTGAAACACCTCCAGGGGTGGGGAATCCCCCCCCTCCCTAGGCAGCCTGTGCCAATGTTTAATAACCCTTTCAGTGAAAAAATGTTCCCTGATATCCAATCTAAACCTGCCCTGACATAACTTGAACCCGTTTCCTCTTGTCCTATCCCTTGTCCCCAGGGAGAAGAGCTCAGCCCCCATCTCTCTACACCCTCCTTTCAGGGAGTTGTAGAGGGGGATGAGGGCTCCCCTCAGCCTCCTCTTCTCCAGGCTGAACAACCCCAGTTCCCTCAGTCGTTCCTCATAAGGTTTGTCCTCCAGACCCCTCACCAGCTCCGTAGCCCTCCTGTGGACACACTCCAACACCTCAATGTCCTTCTTGGAGTGAGGGGCCCAAAACCAAACGCAGTAAGTCAGGCTATAACTTCTAACAGTTCTTGCTGCCTCTCTGCTTGGAGTTATCCGATTACTTATTTAAAAGGCTTGGTGGAAGAAGAGTCAGGAGCCATGTGTATCATTGCACATATACCTAAATATTTCAACCTAAGCGTGTTGTGGAGGTTAGAATACTGATAGCAGCACCAAGTGCACAAAGCTGGCCAACTGTTTTCTGTACTTTTCTTGCTGTGCTTTGCTTGAGTAATCAGGACAATTCTCTGTTAGGCATGAAATGAAAGTAAATGATTAGAATAGAGATGTGCTGAGCTACTTGACAAGACTTGAGTACAGGGTACAGAATCTGTGGGTGTTTGGCACAGCCCCAGCACTGCAGATATTTTAGCTCTTGCTTATTTTTGATTCTGTTCAAATATGTCTTACCTTAAAAAAATTAACTGCAAAGTGTCTGATGTTACACAACAGACATTCATAATAGGAAAAATGGCATGACAGAGCTATGGGCACGAGTTGTAGGGCTCGAGTGGTTTTCTGAATTATCCGGGCTTCAGCTCATTCTGGAGCACTCAGGCAGTACTTGGTTGCATACAGAGTGGTTTGTTCTATCACATCACCCTTTCAGAGAAGAAACCCATAGAAAGGCTTCAGAGAGGCACGATCCCCACAGCCACGCTGTCATTGGTTCTGTTCACTTACAATCCTTTGTTGTTTTCAAAAGGAACTAGGATGGGATGCTGAGGAAAGCAATCATACTCCCAGAGGGATTTACACATGGAACTCCTTCCTAGGGACAAAGCAGCAGAGCGCCTCTAGTACATCTTCCAGTTAAGTACCCAGCCCCCAAACGCCCTTTTCTCAGGATCCCTGCAAGACGAGACAGTGATGTAGAACTGCATTCCGTATTTGTTTGCATCCTAAGGGAGACACTTTAGGTGAACATTTCACACACTCGCTCTGCTTTTGGCTAAAATAGTACTGAAAGGGACTGAAAGCTGTGGCAGAAAGCCCTTCCCATCCTGCCCATCCCAGGATGCATTTTAATGCTGATAATTTGGAGATATTCCGGGGATCCTTTGCCAGGAGCACGCACACAGCGAGTCTGGTGGTAGCAGAAGTGATCTGTAGCTCTCTGGGGTTGCCTGGTTAAGTTGTAAGTCCGTTACCAAACTCTGTTCCTCAGTTGCGGGTCTCGGCTGTGGGCATCGCATCTGGCCCAAGAGGGAGAAGTGACTCTCTCATGTGTGGGCTGCTGTTAAGTATCAGTGCAAAAATAAGAGATGAGAAAGAGGCAAGGGTTGGGATAATAACTGCTAGCAGACAGCTGGGATCAACTGAAGTAAGGAAACCGTTACAAAGGAATTGCAGCATCAAAGCATCATTTTTCACTTTGTAAATTCAGCTCAAGTGTGTCTATAGTGTCATTTATCCTGGAGATTTGGATTCCTGTGCCGCATCACAGAGTGCTAACATCTCTAGCAGAGGGATCTGTCGCTGAACTGCGAGCATCTCTAGGGTGTAAAACAACAACAGCTTGATGGCACACAACAGGAAAGCGTAAGAAGAAAGTTTCAGTAAAATAACAGAGCAGTTGGGAAGGACTGCAGGAAGGGTGTACAAACAGAACACAGCATACCAGGCCAAGCAAGCAGCATCTTGATCATGTTCTTGCCTTTAAGATACATGATTCTGAAAAAAAATTGCCATTAAGCATTATCAGTGCTGCACTGGGATGAACACACAAGCTTTGCAGACCTTTAGAGCTATCACCTGACGACAGAAAGCTGTCAAATGAGAAATGCAGTAACGGTTACAGTAGACACTGAAGAGGAACAGTGAAAATGATGAGCATTTTCATGAAAGGAAAAACCCACACCCCCTTTCATAATAAGAAAATCTTTTGAGGGTAGCCCACACATGTTTCGGGGGCAGCTGCTTTGCTGATTATTGCAAGCCAAAATGTTCTATCGGTACACACCTACTTAACAATACCCGTTGGGTTAATGAAGAGAAGGTTACATTTTGGTTCATGTGCCTTTTGAAAAGGGGAATAAACAACAATCTTTATTCCCTTGGGAGAAAAAAAAAGTGCAAATTCTGCCAGCGGGTTTGTAATATGAGAGTGCTTTACATGGTGTATTTTCACAGCTGTCTTATCAGTTTCCTAAAATGAATCGGGGTGGAGCAAACAGTTTAGGAATGTCATGAAAAAAGGATTTGGAGCTTTGCTGTGGTTCATGATAATGACGCCCTTTTGGGATAGCGTGTCAGAGTTGGAAGATCCTACCAGAGATAGGAATAATGCTTTTAAACTATTCTCACACACAATTCGGCAGCTATTGTGTCTGAACTCTGGATGGAGGCATCCTCTTCACTCTTTATGGGGGTTTGACTTGGAGCAATTGTTGGACAGGCGGCATTTCCACATCTCCTGCTGTGAGATTCACTTCTGCAAAATGTGGCAGTTTCTGTCAGTGTGACTCGTTCCAGTGGGAGCTGAGGGATCTCGAAACCTTGTGGACCTGGATGCTTGGCCAGATCTTAGTTGAGATCATCAGCTCCATCTAAACCAACCACTAAAGGTCAGGTCTTTCCCCAGTGAAGATGGTGGGAGAACCCTGACCTATTTCAGTGGGTTCAGTATCATAAACCAAACCCAAGCAATACAAGGAAGGAACCATTTCAGTGCTGTTACATGCAGAAAAAGTTACTGTGCTGTTTCCCCTTCATCAGTGTTGCTGTTCAGTTCACAAAATAACTGCTCAGACCAGCGCTCTCGTACAGTGCATTGGGTTTTGGTGTAGGCAAGCCATAAAAAAACCCCCTACACTGATTTATTGTACAGGCTGCACAACAGACACACTCTGCTGGAAAAGAATCTGACATGTTCTGTTAGCGCTGCTAGGGGTTAACGCAATACACGGGACTACTTTAGCAGTTTCACTAAATATCATTTATTCCATCACCGCTAAGAGTTACAGTGTAGTTGACAGAAACAAATTGAGTGAAATAAAGCTGTTTCCTTTCTTAAAAAAGACTCTAACTAAAATTGTACTTTTTAAAATACAGGTTATTAAATCAACATATCAAACTTCTGACAGTTTTACTTTAAGTAACCTTACTTATTTTGTTGGCTTGTAAAACACTTATCAGTGCTTTAGAACTGGTATTTTTCTGAAGATTTCCCAAGTCTGGTTGTGAAGATGAGCAATGTTTATCTTCCTTACGGATACCTTGGGTGTCTGAGGCAAATTTTTTCAAGTCAACACATGCGCAAAAGGACACGTATCATTTACATCAACCTTACAGTGTCCCAAGTTCAATGTTTTAATGATAAGATTCATGATCATCTGGGAGAAGTTTTTAGAGTTAATAATTTTCCATAATCTTAAGACGTGCTGATCTAGAAAATAGTAATTTGCAGCAGGCCTTGTGCAAAACGCTGCTGCTCCGATTCCTACGTTGCATCTGTTTTCATAGGCCTGCTGTGAATCTGGCACGGAATCTCCAACTCACTACCCCAGGGCCCAAAATCGGGCCCAACTGTATCTATTTTATTCATGACAAATGCTTACTGTTCTTACAGGTCTCCGTGGGTGGCGACATCACAGTCTTTACATGCAGTCCATTTCAGTGCTTAACCATCCTTGCAGTTAGAAAATTAGTCCTAATTTCCAATCAGAATCATCCTTGCTGCATTTTAAGCCCTTGTCCACTGCAGTCATGGAGAACCAACGGTCCCTTGCATCTCCTATTGACCTATGCGTTCATGAAGGTTGGTGTCGTCGTCTTTTCTTTAGGCTAAACATGCTGATTTGCTTATTCTCTCAGGGGATAAGAGGATAGGCGGGGTAGGCAGAAAATAACACAGAAACTGGTCATCTTTTTCTGGCACTTCATTTTGGACAAGATTTATTAGTCGAAGTAACGTCTTTCCTTAAACTGATTGGAGTAATTAGAACTGTGAGGCAAGTTTTTGGGGTGCACAACTCCTTTAGCAGCAAACTTGGTCTGAACTCTGCAGAAGTAGCAAAGGGTTAAAAAACAGAAAAGCTTTTCTAATTTTTTTTCCAACTATACTAGTTGGTCTGCCAGTGAGTCTTGTCCTGCCTGCGTCTTGAGACCATCGCAGCAAAGTGCCAGTCCATATATAGTATCCTTCCCGAATGCTGGAACATAAATTACAAAGGATAATGTGCTGGAATTTTAATGAATGGACACAGACAAACTGGAAATGCAGTTTTCAGCTGCTCTCAGTGTATCTTTATCTTTATTCAGGACCATAAACATCACATGTAATCCCGAATTGTTGCAGTAGCCACTGAACACCGCCTATAAATAGCTGTGCCAAAGCTGGAGAAAATGGCGTGCAGCTTTTCCTACCCTAAATGAACGTTTGTCTGATTGCCATCTGCAGTCATTAACAGTGATCCTGTGAACTCTTAAAAACACAGCGAAGTTGGTCCTGGCAGAATTGAACGGGGAAATACCCAAAGCTGGTATTCTAGTTTGGTCTAGCGCGTATCCAAATTCTGCTGTCTTTTGTCTAGAAAGAGCGTACTAATTCTGTAACGTTAACAAAGCAGAAGGTACAATTATGAAGATTTTTCTTTGTTTACAACTGAGTGCTGTTTGCTCTCTGATAGGTGAACACCAGTGTGCCAGAGGTGCGTTATTTTGGCGAGATGTTATCTTGATCGTACGCAATCATGAAAGCTCCTGTAGTGCCTCTCAAGAGGAAAATGGTGAGATTGGTATCGTTGCCAAATTATGAGCTGCATAAATACGTCCTCTCTTTCAAAACTGCAATTATAGTTTGACATACGATGTTCTTTTAATAATGGGTGTTTTCTGTTAAACAGACACAGAATTCTGGGCTGAGGCGCGTGCATCTGGTTTGTGGATTAAGGACTCTCACTCAGCTCCCTGTTTTGAAGAAGAAAACCTGAGAAAGCATCAGGCAGCATTTGAAAAGTTTTAGGGTAGGAGGAAACACTGGGTAGACGAGGGGCATGATCCTCCTACTTAAAAGCACTCTTTGCTTGACGCTACCCAAACACGGCTCTAACATCTTGTCTAACACCCGTCTTTCCCAGTGCCATTTGTTGCACTGTTGCTCCCGCTGAAAATTTTGTG
This sequence comes from Rhinoptilus africanus, assembly GCA_013400135.1. NCBI lineage: Eukaryota > Metazoa > Chordata > Aves > Charadriiformes > Glareolidae > Rhinoptilus > Rhinoptilus africanus. Next base: position 71,636 of record VXBO01000493.1, read on the forward strand.
AGGACAGTGGGCAAGACCTTCTGCAAAGGGTCTCTGATCACACAGAATTAAATCCTTCTGGAGGTCAGTAGTCTCCTGTTCTGACAGGCCTCGGGTGCATGGCACAAGGCTCATCATCTCTTGGCCAAATGCCTTTTACCTTCATCTAAAACTCTGGCTTTTTTTTTCCCTGTACTTCCATCTGCTGCAGAGGGAAATGGGAATGGCTGCGAGTTGCTTCCTGTTACAGGCAGGACCGTTTGATGTAGGTTTGATATGCTGTGGCAGATGTCACCGGCCCTTTGTTTCCATGTAGCCTTTAACATTCTTTTTCTCAGCGTCAAAGGGAGTTTTTGGGCTTGGTTATACATATTTCTGAGGAGAGAGCTCTGGAGGCAGAAAAAGTTTTGTCTCTGTTGGCTTCGATTACTGAAAGAACCGGAACCTGGGTATTAATTCTGAGATTCCCAAAATGTAGTTCCTTCCATGTTGCCGGGTCATCTTACTCCCAAACAGGTGTACAGAGGGAAATAAAGCTGGTTTGACTCGCCCTGTTGCTCGTTTCTTCTCTGAAGCTCTGTTAGCAAGCCCCGGTTTCAGCCATTGCTCAGACGAAGGGTAATGCTGGCATTTAAATGCAACCCTGGTGGTAGATGGGTCGTAAAGCACACGTTTATTTAGATTCAGACAAACTAGAGTCAGTTATCCACAGCTCAAGGTGCTCTTGCCAAAAATTGCAAAAAATTAAAATTAAACAGCCAGCAAAACAGAAATCTCCCTTTCCTTCTGCAAAAACCCAAATCTATTTCAAAACTCCCCAGGCTACACAAATAGATATGCCTTTCATTACTTACTGAAGGGATGGCAGACCCTGTGTTCTTTTAGACTGCTGAAGTGTGAAGAAAATGAGTATCTCACATTTACAGGATTATACTAGAATATTTTGTCCACAGGCATATATTTCTTAGATAACAAACATTGTAAGCAATATTTATTTTTCATATGGTCACACTTAATAGAATCCATCTCGGAGATGATCTGATGGTATATATGATTTAAAAGGCCGAATGTTTTTATATCTTCCTGTGGGGATTTTGGCTATTTAAGAGACAACATCTTGTTTATTACAGCCAAATTTTTTCTTTGCTGTTGTGCAAACTTCGTGTCAGCTTGCAGTGCAAACACAGAAAACATAAAGAGTTGATTGAGGTTTTATGTGAATTTTTTGGCTCTCTAGTTCACCAAAGAGATCTTTGAACGAGTGGTTCTAACGCTAAGGGGTTGGACGTAATAAGGTGTGGATGTGACCAAAATGGAACTTGGATTGGGTTTCTGGACCAAATGGTGGTCCTGAGAACTCAGCCCTTAATTAATATTGAATAATTGAATATTAATATTTCAATGCTCTATGTGATTTGTGTTGATATTCTTGAAATACTTACACTTGTGCTTCTGCATAGGCACAGACCAACGCAGCCTCATAGGGCTGGGCAGTTTGGTGCCTTATTTGTACCGAAGCCTGAACAGCCGAGATTCGGGAAGGACGCCTGCCAGTGTGTCCCAGCCGGAATTCAGAGCACACCCTTTATGTTCCAGCAGGATCTGTCTCCTTGCAGAAGGCAGGGGAGGCTGTCATCGGTGGGGACTTCTGCCTCAGGGACTTCAAACCCAAGTTGTCCTTTGGGTTCTCAAGCAGGAGGCACCAGCCTACATTGGTGTGCTGTGCACGGAGCCTGCCGGCGCTGCGTGAAGACTTAGGGATCACATGTGCCTTGGGGTGTCCTAAAGCCACAGATGTTTTCAGCTGCCAGAGGACTTGAGGGACCTTTCTACTTGGGGGAACCTTAGGTAGGCACCCGGCTGTGCTGAAGGACCTGCTTTTGGCCATGGCCAAACAGGCAGGGTGGGACACGGACCCTGCGCCACGGCTGCGGTCATCTCACAGGTGACTGACACAAGTTCTGGATTGGATGTAAATGACTAAATCATAGAATCACAGAGTGGTTTGGCTAGGAAGGGACCTTAAAGATCATGTCGTTCCACCCCCCTGCCCTGGGCAGGGACACCTCCCACCAGCCCAGGCTGCTCCAAGCCCCGTCCAACCTGGCCTTGAACCCCTCCAGGGATGGGGCAGCCACAGCTTCTCTGGGCACCCTGGGCCAGGGGCTCACCCCCCTCACAGCAAAGGATTTCTGCCTCAGATCTCATCTAAATCTCCCCTCTGCCAGTGTAAAACCCTTCCCCCTCGTCCCATGGCTTCCCTCCCTGATCCAGAGTCCCTCCCCAGCTTTCCTGGAGCCCCTTGAGGGACTGTAAGGGGCTGGAAGGTCTCCCCAAAGCCTTCTCTTCTCCAGGCTGAACAATATTTAGACACTGCGGCTCCTCTCTTGCCATTATCTCATTCCCTTTGACTTCTCCGCTCTGTACTGGGAGCGTCAGATCCTCCCTCTCTTTCACAAACCTATGTCTTGAGATCTCTTTTCTTAGGAATGATATGGGCACATATATAAAGCAGTTGACATCAGCTCTGAGAATATTTTCTTGTAGGTGGAACTATTATTCCTCCTTGGTACCGTAACTGTGCACAGAGCCAGTGATTTGCTATGCTAATAAGTTGCTGAAGGAAAAATGGGAATTATTCTGGCTACGTGTTCCCCTCCAGTATATGTGGTTTAAAAAGACTAAAGGGCAACAAAAGATAAGCAATTACAGAAAGCACTTCTGCTGGAATTAATGAAAGAGACAGGAGGCTACAGATTTAGATTAAAATATTTCTGGAAGATTTTCCTACTGTGGTTTTTTTTGCTGTTTTTTAAGTGCTTGTTGCACTGGTTTATGCGATGCCAGTCTCCTATAAAAGCAAAACCCGAGGACTGCAGTGACAGATGATATGGATGACATACACTCACTCACTCTGATCCAAGCTTAATTCCAGAAACTTGGCATCTCGTTTATCAGCTCTGCTAACACACAAACATAAAAACCAAAACAGGGCTCCCTCCGGTTTTTATTATCACTTCCTAGGTAGGATTCTTTCTATTGCAATTTATTTTTTTTTTGTACAAGCAATTTTCTTGACTCACAAATTAAGATTACCCTCTTGCTTAATTTATTTGGTCATTAATTTGGCACTGTGGGCAGATGTGATGTAAAGCTCTTAACCATTCCGGGGTTAGATGGAGGCGAGTAATCTGCACCCAGAAGGTTTAACAAGGCAGCCGTCCCAAGGGACGTCAATACTTTTAATTAATTTAATTACAGGGAACATCTTGTACCGGACTAAATAAACATTTGTTTGTTGAGTAAGACCTAAATATTAGTTTTCTTAAGGGGTAATAACCAGATAAAACCAAAATTCTGTTTACTGTGTCCTTTTTTTTGGTGCAAAAATAACGTTGATTTTGAGTCTGATGAGAAAACCAAATTTCCGTCACTGTTAACGTTTCATCCCAGTGAACAACTAAGCAGTGCCGATACACGGACTGGGTCGCTAGTCGCAATGTGGATCTTCAGCTATTTAGGTAATTTAAATAAGTGTTTGTATTAGCTTTAACGGGTAACAGCCTCTCTCTTCCTGCGTGTTCCTTTGGCTCCTGCCCTCAGCTCTCTGCCTGGGCCCTTGTAGGGGCGGATGCGCTGAACCTTTTGGTTTTCAGGTATTATTCCCAGAAGTCTCATTTTTTTAAAAAACCCCACCCTAGTAGGCGGCGGCGGGGGAGGTTTTGAGGGCAAGGCGAGGTGCCCACGGCTCCGGGAGATGCCTGGGGCGGCTCGGCCCCCACGGGCCGCGGGGCCGGTGCCCACTGTCGTCTCACGGCTCGTGGCCGCCCCCGGCGCACCCGGTCCCTCCGAGCGGTACCTGCCGGGGCCGCCTCAGCCGCCCATCGCCCTTTGGACGCCTCGGCCCCGCCGGAGCCG
>VXBO01000493.1:76137-188319 GCA_013400135.1 Rhinoptilus africanus
GGCCGCGGCCGGCCGGGATCCTCCGTTAATAAAACTTAGGAGAGCGGTGGTGAGCGCAAGGTGGGGTGGGTGCCAGCAGCCTGCAGGTAGAGTTCCAAAAATTCCATCTTTCCCGTCAGAAATCGCCTAATTTTATTTATTTATTTATTTATTTTAAAAGGGCGTCGTGCGGTCTCGAAAGGTGAGCGGGTATTTGGTGCGCAAACCGCCTGCTGCAGGGTTCAGTGGGTATAAGAAGGAGCTGTTGTTGCGGAACGGCCCCGGTTGAGCGGGGCTGCGCCGCCGGTAGCGCCCAGGTGAGGCAGCCGCAGCCCGCCCTGCTGCGGGGGGGGGCCGGGGGGAGCCTCCCCCCTCTCCTTCCTCCCGCGGGGTGAGTAAGGAGCGCGGAGTCTAGTGACACACAGCATCTTCCTGTTACAGGCGTGGGCTGACTGTTGGGGGCTAAAATGTAAAAAAGATATGAGAGATGATGAGGCGGGCGGCTTCTCTTGGCCGTGTTTTGCAAGGAAAAGGCAGATTCTCATCCCCGTTGGTGCTGGGAAGTTCAGGAGTGTGTGTTAGGCAGTTAACTGGTTTTAGAGAAGGATGCATCGATGTGGATTTTAGGCTTTTTTATACAGGTGGAAATAGCGTATGGTAAACGAAATATCTGGAGAAGATAAACAAATGCTGAGGGTTAATTAGTGCTGCTGGGGAACGTAGCATAGCTGTAGTATACTGAATGAAGACAAATTAATGTGGGATTGGGAGAAGAGCAAGAAGAAATACAGTGAACGTGCCATAGAGAACAACAACATGCAGCGTTTCTCAGGTTGGAGCTTGGAATGATTTCCTCAGAATGCTAAAGGTTGGATGTTGTCTATTTTTCTTATTTAATCCAGAAAACTTAAATACCAAACTTGCAACTGAAAACATCCATTCCTAATGTCTGAATTAAACAGAAAAAAAAAGAAGGAGCTAGTGAAATAAGTGGCTTTTGGGGAGAATACATTGAAGAGAATTTGCTGGCAACAGTCAAGGCTTTCTTACTGTACTGGCAAGAGACACCTTAGATCATGGATACTTTGTGTTTATCTAGAAAATATATAATAAATGTGCAGTCAAACTATGAAACTACAATATATTGTTACTTGCCATACTCAAAATCCCAGTGTTTGGCTCTGCAAACAAACTATCGTGGGGGAAAAATAGCAGTAGTGCTTAGGCACAGCCTGTCTTAAACCATTTGAGGTCTGTGGCCATCATGACTCTGGGGCTTCTAAAAAATAAACAAACTCTTTAAAGAATTGTGAAGCTTTTTCGTTGTAACTCTTGCTAGGTGCATCATAAATGCAAAGGCCGTGTGTACCCCAAACTTATCATAGAATCATAGAATCATAGAATCATAGGGTTGGAAGGGACCTCGAAAGATCATCTAGTCCAACCCCCCTGCCAGAGCAGGGTCACCTAGAGCACATCACCCAGGAACGCGTCCAGGCGGGTTTTGAATGTCTCCAGTGAAGGAGACTCCACAACCTCTCTGGGCAGCCTGTTCCAGTGCTCTGTCACTCTCACAGTAAAAAAATTCCTCCTGATATCCCTCTTGAATCTCCTATGCTGATTATCACTGATTTCATTTGAGTGGAGAGGAGAGGTAGGGCCGTATCTTGTTTGCATCTAGGCTGCGATCATAGAATAGTGAAGCATTCTGGCATGCGGATTTAGACTGGTGATCACAGTGTGAATTACTGGTTACATATTCAGTGTAACCAGAAGATGAGTATAATTTTATAGAATAAACTCCTTATGGGTATTGATTGTGTTGTAGCAATTCCTGTCTTGTTCTCAGCTGTCTGTCTTCTCTGTTGTTTTTCCCATGATGCTATGTGTGCTCATGTATTTTAAATTGAAATACATATTGTGAACAAAAATACGTCTTCCAACAACTACCTTTTAACACTTCAGGTTACATACACTGAATTTACTTTAAATTAAACCTTTATAATACAAGTAATACATATGTTGATGTTGGGAAATCCGTGAGCATACCTGTTATGTGTAGTGAATTTTTAAAAGATCTATTTTTTAGTGCGGCATTACAGACAAGCATGCCTAACTTTCTGCTTGTAAATTTTAATTTATTAATATTGGTGGCCATAAATGCGAACTGTGTAAGGCCCAGCTCTGCATCATGTGTGGTATTATGCACTCTGTACACTGAGTTATGCAGGTTTTGGTTTATACATATACTTCCAGAAGAATGCTTCATCTTCAAGGCCTTCTTTGGTTTGCCTATGACACATCTAAGTTTAATTAGTATAGAATCCTACATTTTCTTTAATTACAGAATGCGTGTTAAAATTGATAATAGTATATCTTAGTTTTTTACTAGGTAGCAAAAGGATAACAGTAAGAAGGCAGGCAGAAAACTCTAGGACAACCCCTTGGTACATTAAGAAACGAGACTAACCTGCAACCCTCCCAACTTTGTGCGTGTTTTTCACATTTTTTTTAAAAAAAGGATTGTGTTCCTCCTTATGTTTTGGCTAAGTTTACCTTTTCTAGAGGTGGTTAAATGTGTGATCAACTGAGAGGTTACTAGCACCTATAATTCAGTGTTGTGAAATATTAAGGAAAAAAAAATCTTTTGCCTCACAGTTTTTTTTAAACCCTCCCCTCATTTCATGTCTTTGATGTATAAAGCAGTGAGTATGCACATTGATTCTTTTTCTTTAAATTTTGAGTATGAATTTTCTTTAGAGCAGAATGATACATCAAGATGATTTCCTCTGACATCCAGACAAGCAAATGGCTCTAAGGGTAGTTTTTTGATGAGATCAAGCTGATTTTTAAGATCTGGTGCAAAATCAGTGACCTCTCATCCCTATTCTCCCACCCGCAGTGGCGTGGCATTGTAGCCCTCTCTCTTGTACCAAGTTAAATGCTTGAGCAGCTGCTGGGTGAATGAAAACTGTTTATTTTTGCAGAGTTCCTTTCTAGCAGGATCAGTAAACTGAACTTGACCTGTTGAAGGTGGGGGTGACAGGGGGAGGATGCAGGAGCGTGAACTGGAGTGGCTGGATGTGTCCTACATGGCAGCAGTGAGCAGTTTGAATGGCTGGGGCCAGTTGTGAGCTCACGCCCGGAGTACTGGCATGAAGCCTTAGAAATGTCTCTGCAAATGGTATGTTTTGATGTAGAGAGAGCGCCTTTCCCATGTATATGTTTTGTTTATGCTTAGTACTACACAAAGAATACCCGTAGCCTTGTATACAGCATTGATTATAATCCTCATGGTCAGCCTGATCAGTAATTTCAGGTTGTCTTGCACTTTGCTTCCAATATAATAAGTATGTGCCAACCTGGAGGAACTTTTTTCATCATCTGTAGAACACGCGAAAGCTGCGTGGTCACACAGGACCTAGTGACGCTACCAGTAAGGTCTGTGGGAGGTTACTGTTGTCTACAGCGAGAGCAGAACTGGGCCTGCTGGTTGTTTCTGACTTATACTTTGAAGTCTTCATCTTGGAATAACATGTTAATTTTATCTTCAAGGTAGAGAGTATGCCTGTTGCATTTATTGGACATAAATTGGTGTTTAAAGCTCACTGCATCTGCAAATATTTGCAGCGGTGGAGTGAACTAGATCATTCATCTCTGGTTTATTTGCCAACTGGATTTTATGAGCTTTAAAAAACTAATTCTAGTTATGTTACTTAGAATTATTCCAGTCCCATTATTTTACGGGGCTAAAATGCAGTTGTTTGTTCTATGTTCATTTAAAAAGTAATTACTTTAACTACATCCCCTACATTAGAGAAGATAGTGGCTTGTTTTGTGTACTTACATTAAGAAGGGAGAAACTGGGTATTTCGGGCCTGATCTTGAAATTGTCCCATGTGAAGCCGCCCCATCCAATTCAGTTAGTTGAGGTTCTGCTCAAGAATCTGGTTTAATGATGAGGGTGATGGACAAATGGGAGAGGAATTTAGGTTGCTGTCCTACTGTGGAATTGGCTGTGGGATTCTGGTGAGGGGACAGAAGTTCCTTTACTGGATTTTGTATAAAAATGCTGCATGTTTTTGGAGCTGTGGTGATGGAACTGTGAAGTTTCAGATCTTGAGGAAAACAAGTCCTTGAATAATCCGTTGAGTTCCTTGAATAGTCTGGTTTTTCTTCCTGGACAGCATTTATTACCTATTTTTCCAAAATGTGTCAAATAAGTTATACTGTGGTGTGAGAAACTCCGTCTTGAAAAATACTCTTTAATTTAATTTGAGACCTTTAATTAGTAATGACATAATGTAAAAAGTATAGTATGCTTTTTGGACTCAAATTTGGTTTTGTGCCACATTACATGATTGTTTAATTTCAAAGGAATCATTACTTATTCATGGTGTTTATAAAATACATGTAATACTTGGGTTTGTATGTATTCTGCATAAAGCAAACCTTGGTCTGAGTTTTGCTTCCTCAGTCATTTTTAGAATATTTTTGGTAAAGCTTTTTCTTGCCCAGAATGGAGGCCTTATTTACTAAAAATGATGCTTTTTTTAAAATTTAATATTTTTTTTTTCCCCTTTCCCTCCCTGTTACTTTGTAAGGATGAAAATTGTGCAGCTTTACCGAAGAAGTAACCTTAGGTAGTAATCCTTAAGAGCCAATTTGGCAAAGGCACACGTAGATGCTTGAGGAACACGAAGAATCCCGGTGAGTTCATGTTACTATTCCCATGCAGGCAAGTCCCCGCACGCCGCCGCCTCCTCCGGCTGGGGCCCTGGTGCTGATGAGGAGGGATGTTGGATGAGCTAATGGGTAGGGAACTAATCTGTTAGAGTGGTGTTCTCTTTTGAACTGGCATAACTGATGAGGAGGGTGATGAATCATGCGTGTTGACATTTCAGCTATTACCAGTATTTGTTATTTATTTGTCCTTTATGAAAAGAACATATTGGTGACTGAAGGAATATCTTCCAGAGCAGACTGATAGCTCTGTACTATGAAGGCTGGAGTTGCTGTTAGTCTTTCTGTTTGGCTGGGGAGTGCTTTGTTGTTGGAGGTCTTTCATACTCATAATTTCAAAGTCTTGGAGCAACTTGTTGCTCATTAGTTGTTTGATTGTACTTAATGAGAAAGAGTAAACTAAGTGGTATATGTCCAAAGTGGAGATCCTGGCATTGGATTATTCTGGTGTGAATTATTCTTTCTTGCACCACAGGCAGTTCCATTCATGTTGCCCCATTTCCCATAAGTTATTGAAAAGTCATCTGATTAGTGTTTCTGACCTTATTATGCTGATCAAAGCAGAGAAAGCTCAAAGCTGCGTTTGTTCCTGTACTGAGCTGTAAGTGTATGCAAATAGCAAATGTCGATCTTCCACTGTGCGAGCCTTTCCAAAGCTTGGAAAGATGGAAGCAGCCTTTCTTGCTTCTCGTTCCTCAAGATTTTTAATCTTTAAGTTTGATCATTTCTTTCGGAGTAGGTTGCATGTAAGACAGCAGAGACTTGGTTGCCATGATGAGTTATTTGTCTTTGCATTCTGTTTTCTGTTTTTTTTTTTTGCCATTGCAAGAGGTGGCTTGGTTTTCAGAGATCAGGGACACTTTGCAGACTTCTATTGTGTAATACTTAAAACCTGAAACTTGTATAAATACATCACTAATGAAATTCAGCTGAATAGTTGAACTGCATCGTTTACCCTAATTTGTAGGGGATATTTTTAAGATTAAAATATGGAATATCTTGACAGAGCAGTTGAAGTAAAATTCCCAAATGACAGTGAATAGGGTAAATGTGTGGGCTTTTTTTTCCTCTGAGTTGCTCACTTTAATGGTGAATATTCTGTTGTCTAACTTTTACTTACATCTGCTTTAATTGCTAATTATGGTTGAATAGTAGTGATCGCAAATTTGAGATTTGTAATGATCTCATTAATGAAAAAAGTATTTTGGATAGGTGAGTTCTTATTTGCATTACAAGTCACACTGGGAATTTGCTATTAATTAGTGAGGGTGAAAAAAATATGGTTAATTTGTATTTTATGATAGGGGATCTTCCTATTTGCTTGCTTACTTTGGCATATTTTGGGTGTTTATTTCATTTTCCCTTTCCTGCCTGTATGATTTCCAGGGCAGGTAGAATAATATTTTGCCAGACTGCTGCTATTTTTTTGTGTTCAGATTATTTTAGTAAAATGCTTATATGAAGCAGCCAGTAGGCAACATCGCTGCAATTTGTTTTTTAGATGCCTTAAGAAGTGAGGCTTGCGTATGTGTGTGAATGGTTCCAACCCTCCCCTTTTTTAATGTGTTCTTTTCAGCTGAATGTCTTAAAAATTTGGGTTTCCTTCTCGATTTGGATGAGAAACTTGATGAGCACATTTGAAAAAGAGAAACCATTGCTGCGTATGAAAAGTATCAAAATTAAAGACAATGTAAAATATCCTCTCAGAATGGGAGTGTGAATATTTATAGTGTTTGTGGTTCCAGAAAGCAGTCGTGCATTGATTCCAATTGCTGTAAAGCATTAACTGGTACTAATAAAAGTGTCTTAATATCCTTAACCTGGAAACAATTATGGTCTCTTCTGCTCACTGCCAGTCACCTTGATGGTAATCTGAAGTTCCTTGCAGGTGAATTTTCCATCCTTGAATTGCAGATTATTAAGCTGATTGAGCCAGATCCTGTGGTCAGTGTTTTAATGGTTGGCTTAAATATTGGTAAGCCGTTCTTATGGGCTCTTGTGTCATGCTTAGCAATTTCAGAGGGCTGCTTCTGTCCGAGTTTGTGAAATTATTATTTCCAATGAACAAACGTGAACTCGGTAGCTTCCTGCTCGTGTGTCTAGAGGTATAAATATTAGAGGATTTAGACTCTTCCTGCGGTTGCTAAATGGAAACTGGTTTATTTGGCTTTATTGTTTTAAGGAAACAAAAGGCTTATCTTCTGTTGCTCTTTGAAGGTGGTTTACCTGTCTGTGCCATCACCCAGCTGTTGATTCGTGCTGTCTTCATCCCCTGCTGGTCTCTCAGCTGTGCTGGGTGTAAGGTAAAAAGAATAATCTCATTTTACTGCCTTCCTCCTGCCCTGAAATTATTTGCTGGTGGTGCTGATCAGGTGGAGTTAACAGTCCTGTTTTGTCCCACCAGTCTGGCACAGCAAATCCTGGTGATGCCTTTTTCCATCAATAAAAATGAGCTTCTGCCATCTTCCCTTCGTGGAATCCCCTAAAGTTAGTATTTTCAATGAAGAAATATTAGAAAGTAAAGGAACAATACGCAAGAGTGCGATGAACAATGAAGTATGCTCCTTTCCTTTATTTACCTCTTTAAGAACAGATGATTTTACCTTTTGCCTTCTCTCCCATTCTGTCCTTTGGGGATTATTCTGTGTCAAGAAATTATTTTTGGTAGTAGGATGCTCTTAATGTTCCAGATAACTATTTGAAGAGGCCTAGTAACTAGAAGATAAAGTGAACAGTGCTTTTGTAGAAACGAGGTACAGGTTTTTAATGCTGCAAGATGCCAACGGAGAAGCCTACACGTTCTGTAGTTGACCAGGACTTGGGGAGTCAGCGTGGGGCTTGTAACGTGAAAGAAATTGATTAAAATAGTCATGTCCTTTCAGTCCGAAGCCCCCCATTCCACTCTCTTTCTCTAGGCTCCCTTAATAGTATGCAGATTTCTAATTTCAGGTCTTGGCTCTCTTCTCAGAGGTTAGCGCGTGTCTGTGAACATAAGGGGTCAGTCGCTGAGTAGGTAATTGGGATAGGCTTAGGCAGGCGCTGCTGCTAAGTGCTGCACAAGAAAGTCTTCAGCGAAGGGGAGATTAGTGGACAAACAAATAAACAACTTTCTATCCTTCAGAGATTTTATGGAATAGACCATGGAAGGGTTCCATGAGAGGGGAAACCCAAGTAAAATATCTGAGGGTAGATGATAGAAATATGTGGTGCTTGGAGGACAGAGCTAAAGGGAAGTGTGTGTGTGTCCAGCTTCTATGGCAGTTGTAAATTGGAGCCTGCAGAGGGGTGCAAGTGTAAGTGGATATGGTGATTTGAATGATATAAATTAGTGTTTGTACTTGTGGATTTTGCTGACTTGCCCCAAGCTTGCAGGCCACATTGTTCTTCATGTGATTTTATTTTTACAGGTATTTGCAAAGTGATACGGGTTCAGGCAGTTACTCTGTGCACAGAACTGTATGTTGCTTAATCTGTTACTTTCTGTAGATGCTTAAGTTGGGGTCTACTGCTTAATATCTTCTCTAGCAGCTTTTGCATTTCTAAATAATCTTAGTTTAATAGCTAATTTATGTTTTATGAAGGGAGAAATCTCCCATCTGCTAATTTAATGGGGATTTTTTTCTCATTCAAATAAGTTTTCCTATTTTCAGTGTAAGATTTGATTCGAGGACCCCAACTCAATTTTCTGCTGTTTCACACGGTTATTGGTGTGATATACTCGGCTTCACAGCTAGAACATTAGTGATTGCTTGAAATCTTTGTGAGCAGCTTTCCATTGGCACCAACCTTTGGTTAGTACTTGGGTGTGTGTCAAGGCATCCCTGGTTTTTTTGTCTTCAGGAGTGGAGATTTAGAGTAACAGACACCATTAAAGAAAGGAATATTGTTCTTTGAAGGCTTAAGCTGCAATGGAGCTACATATGCCCACCCGCTTTCTCTTCAGACTGGTAATATTATCTGTGCCTTGATTTAAAACCCCATAAAAATAAAGAAAATGCAACGCTGACAGCAGGCAGTGCTCCTACACCTCCTCAGCAGAGGTGGAATGTACCATCTGGCACTATGTGGGTAGTAGTTATCCTAAAAAGTAATAACAGTGGGAGTTCTTGCCAGTTACAAGTTGTGATCACAAGCCAAATGGTGTCGTTCTAAATTAGTGTACGTTTCCAAAGAGAAAAAGATGCAAGTATTTATTTTTGTGAACTTGAGAAGTATTTTCAGTCACGGGGGTCTTAGCTGAGGTTTTGGTTGCTGGCATTTGAAAGAAGGTGTGAGGGGAGTAAGTCAGGGGAGTATGGGCTGTGATGCTCGCTAGACCATCTTCTAGGCACTAAAAAAAGTTGGCTTTTTTTGTATTATGTAATCTGCGACTTGGTTAGTACGTGCAAGGATGAAACAGGCATTATTTTAAGAGTGAATAACAGTGGTCTATTAATTTGATTTCAGTTTTGCTGAATAGGAACCGAAAGATCTCAGTTCTTCATCCTTTGGCACTACTAGCTAGTCTTGAACACATCGCTGCTACCTGCTGTAAGAAGATGAGAAAAACTTTGTAACGATATAGAAAATGGCTATCTTGCATTTAGTAACACTTTTGGTACGGTGGCCTGTGATATCTTTGTTTAAAAAGTTAGACATAGCATAATCAAAACTGCTGTAAAGTGGATGCAAAAACTGGTTATCAAGTTGCTTAGTAACCTGGATGATAGAATTGAGAGTGTTCTAGTAAAACCCATGGATGACATCAGCTTTCAAGGCGTTGCAGGGATAGGAAGAAAGGGTTAGATTCAGAAGGATCTTGAAAAATTGGAAACTTAAAACATGAACTAGTATCTCAAGAGTTTATTCTGAATAAAAAGAATGGTCAACAGTATAAGTACAGGAAAACGGGAACAGACCAAAGCTCTGTAAACGTCCAAAATGAAAATTAAAGTATCTCAATGTCACTTGCATGCATGCACACAGAGTGAGGGAAATTCAGAAGAAATTGTGAAAATAGGTATTTTCTTGTGAGAAATTTCAGCATTCATGTAAACTAAAACCATTATTATGACTTTTATGTCCCTGATGTAACTCTATACTGTATATTCTTTTTATGTGTCTTGGTTAAAATTAAAAGTTTTGCATTAAAGAAAGCTATTATGATTAACTTAACTCTTATGTTGCTTTTGTCCTCATGGACAAACAGTTTTGCAGTCAGAAAAGCAGATAGGGCACTACTAGGGGCTGCGTTTACTGCTTTGTATGTGCTGTACTTTTTTGTGTAGTCAAGGTTTTTCACTCTGGCGTGAACACTGAAAAGCATAGATGCAGATTAACATTCTTCGTAAATGGAGGCAAGTGAAAAATCTCTCCAAGTTTGGATAAAACCATCTTTAAAGAAAGATTAGATCATATGACATAAGATTATTTGGCTATTCCATCATTATCAGGAAACTGAGCAACTGTAAAAACCTCCCAAGTGATGAGTCTGTCTTTACAGTACTGTGTTCTGCATGAGTATGGCTTGGGTTGGTTTTGTTAAGAGTAATACTATATGGAATGTAAATCTTGTTGTATTAATTATTACCCATTTAGCTATGGATATACAAGAGCAGACTCTGGCATACATGGGGGATTTACCCTTCTCAGATGTCACATGCCGCCACCTGTGTTATGGCATCTGATGCACGCGAGTGCTTGTGGAAATCTGCAGGTTTGGAATTTGGGCAGCTTAAATCTATACTTGTCAAGTGTCTGTACTGTAAATCCCCAGATTTGTATCTAGTGGCAGTTTGCTCATAGTCTAGACACTTGTGCTGAACTTCTGCGTGAAGCTCGTCCCGGCTGCTTACATTCAAGAAGTCATCTTTCTGCATTGTATTAAGAGCTTATCCATATGCTACAAGCTCTGCGTGCAGGAAGTCTGCTGGCAGCAGTCCCGCTATTCCATATTCTGATTTCACGCTCTTTGTGGATTGTCAGGAAAAAAAAAAAAAAAGCATAAAGTGTGACAAGTTGTTGGCTGATTGATTTCTAGATAAGTTTTGCAAGAAAATTTGAATAAATATTAATGTTATGTGTAAGAGATGCTGCTGTGTGGCTGATTTGGGTGTGAACTGCAGGATGTGATTAAAAATAAGATTGAGCAGTGCATGGGGGTCAGTTTGGAGAACAGTCTCCACGCTGAGCCTCCGTTATCGCGATGGTGTAGGAGCGGAAATAATGGCTGGTAGTTGGAGTGGGTCCGAATGCCATGAGAAACTATATGTATGTTTCCGTTTGACAGTAGATATGCTTTGTCATTCTTTTCATCATTCATCGTCCCTAGAAAGAACATCTGATTCTTGCAACTAGTTTGGATAGACTAATAATTTTGATATGTTGTCCTATTTTAGAACTTTATAGGGGCAATACACAAAATAATGCATTTTGAATAAAAAAATCTCACTTCTCTCCCCACCCCCTCCCAACCTCTCTCCCAGAGGAAACAATCATATTGGTTTCATTTAGGTTGTATATGGTGACTGTTGAGTTCTCTTTAAGAAACAAAACCCAAAGCCCCTTGAAACTGTCACTGACAAAATTGTGGCTGTAGCAAAGTGTTTGTTTTCTGACTGTCAAAGCTGTTTTTATTTGTGCTATTTCCCAAACCTGGGCTAAACTTTCAGATGGTTTTGGTTTTCTGAAGTTTTTTGTTACATTTTGACACCAGCATAAAAGGGAAAACTGAGTTGAAATTCATTCGTGTCCTTTTTCCTAATATAGCTGGCTTACAACAGTTTATTTGTGCATTTTGACACATTAAAATGCTTATAAATGCTAAAGCTGTAACATACCAATACTAAGCACTGATGAAAGTAATTCAAAATAATATCCCATATTTCATAAACAACAACAGAGGGAATAAATTCCACAGTGTTTTCTAACTCCGTGCAAGGGCACAGACTCTGGCTCCAGCACTTCAGCATATGGAATAATAGATGTGGCTGGGCCAAGCTCACAGGAGTTTAAAAAATAAGCCCATAGTAACATGTCTTCATTGTGTTTGGGGAGAAATAGCTTTTAGTTTGATGTAGTAGGTGCTTGTATACATTAAAGCAAATAACAGAGTTTTGAAGTTTTCTGGAGTGCCTGTGTAGGAAGGAAAGTTCAGTCTCAATATGGAATTAGTTTGGATAATTCAAAGAAACAACGTAACTGTTCTGTAGGAGGATTTTTTTGTATTTTTAAGATGCTCTGTAACACATCATTATAATATAACTAAAAAGAGCCCAGCAGAAAGTGCCGTGTGTCAGTGCTCTCTCTTGGAAAAGACTGAGTTTACATTCCTTCGCACATCTGAAATGCTCTGCTAATGGGAGGTGGACTGATACATATTTTTTTTTTTTATAAAACACAAATAGGAAATGACTATTGCAAGTATAAATACTTCAGAAAATTTACGTTTGTGACCTTCTTCCAAATAAGAAACCACTTAAAATATTAATAACTCTGTTCACATGTTTGATGGGCCTACTTTGATTGAAAGAGTCAATATTTATAGTTGGTTGCTTTTTAGATAAAAGGAAGAAGTCTCCAGGTTTCACATTGTGTTATTTGTATACCTCTGTGAATTCAGCGTTTTCCTTTAGGAAGTTGCTTTTATCGGTCTGCAGCTTGCTAGCAGATTTTTACTAAATATTGTTTAGAAATACTCTAGGCAAAAATATGAAATACTCTGGAAATATTGTAAGAAAGCTAGAGAGAGAACCTTGTATTTTTTCAAATGTGTTCTGTTTGTTTTTCTACTAGGGTTGTGTTTACCTCTGGTATAGATATCAGATGGTGAGCTTTTGCATATTACTCATTATAGGAACATCAGGTTGGTTTTCCTTCCTTTATTTGTGCTCTTCCTCTTCCTCCTCCCTCCCCCTCCTCATCCTGCTGTTGTTTTATCTTTGCAGCATTGTTGAATTTGAGTAGCGGGGCCAGAAATCGATCTCTTGTCCCTCGAGTGTAGCATGAGCTGTGTGCTGGCTTTCAGCAAAGGCTGGGGTGGGATCTGCTTCACAAACACCATTGACTTCTGTTCACACGTGGTGACTTGATGTGAGATCTTCTGCAATGAAACCTTTGGTATGGAATGAAGTACCCCACCTTTCTGTGCTTAGGTGACTTTTATGATGCTTTCCATTAGTAATTGGAAGAATTTAAGTAAATTACTGCGCACAAAACCACTCTTTACCATTTCTTTTTCTATCAATGTGGAAAGCTTGCTGTAAGCCTTTAAATCATTAAAAAACCAGGCAAAAATACAACCATGAAAAAGTGTTTTTACCTGGTCATGTGACAGTTAATAGGTGTATGGGAAGCCGTTCTGCCAGAGAGGCACCAGTCTTTGCTGGTGTATAGGACTGGGACACCTGGAGCGGTGGGTCTGCTATTTGCAGTACCGTGTTGCAGAGCACATCTGTCCTGATTGTCCTTCATGCTGTTAGCTGCAACTGCTGTGGTCCCCCCAAAATACGTCTGGATGGCATCCCTGTCCCAAGGGATCTGCTTTCTTGGAGCTCTGGCTTCTGCTCTGTGTCTTTCAGTGGGCTGAAAGGAAATCTCTCTCTAGGGTGGCCATCTCCAGCGTTTTCCAGTGCCCTTTGGTAACCTTGCTTCACAAGACACGCCGCACATCGTGAGGAAGTGGGGTCTGCGTGGGGGCCGAGCGGCCAGTGGCTGCCAGTACATCAGAGCGAGGTGATTTGCTTTGCCCTCGCTGTGAGTTGCTGTGGACCTGTGAATACTGGGTTTTATGTTTCTCCAAACCACCTTGTGAATTCTGAGGAGAAAGGAAAATGTGAAAATAAATCATTGCAGGAGAACTAAATTAGCGAAGATGAAATTGAGAAACAGAACAGCAACAAGATGTTTCTGAATCTGTAAATATGCTTCCTGAATAGCTAATTGCATGCAAAT
This sequence comes from Rhinoptilus africanus, assembly GCA_013400135.1. Taxonomy (NCBI): domain Eukaryota; kingdom Metazoa; phylum Chordata; class Aves; order Charadriiformes; family Glareolidae; genus Rhinoptilus; species Rhinoptilus africanus. The sequence continues at coordinate 89,791 of VXBO01000493.1, forward strand.
AAGTATGCAGATAGGCTGGTGGGAAGAGTAACTGGAAAGTGGTGAACTTAAAAGCTTCTCAAAATACATTATTATTATGAAGGAGGCTACCAATCTCATAATGAAGAGGTTAAAGATAACAAAAGCTATCTGAGGATTAAGACTGACTTGCTTGAGTGGTTTAAAAGTCAAACAGGATTTTGACACATTTATACCTGTGCTACTAATGGCAGTGAACATCCTTTTGAATAGAACAGATAATTGCAGTTACGGTGACTGGCTGTCCAAAGTTGGAGGAGTGTGCAGCTGCTTTTTCTTCTTGAATGCATATATATTACCCTTTCATGGCAGCTTGGGTTAAGAATTTTAAAAGTAATTGTTCTAATATTCAAAGAAATGTGAGGAAAAATATTTAAAATATATTATTTAATCTTATAGTAGTAAGCATTTATATCAGGACTTTGTATGTGGGGCAGTGGGTAGGGGTGGTAGGTATGTTAGTATTAATGCTGCTAGGACTGAGTATTTCAAAGAGCCACAAGGAATGTATTTGTGTATTTGTTTCAGATGAATATCAACTGGTATTACAGATGCATTTCTTTTATCCGCAAGGTTGACAAACTTGAGATTGAACTGGAATGTGAAACAGCATTATTTCTCAAGACACTCTGGTAGCAAAGATTCTATAGGCCACGTTTTGCTCGAAGCAGCACCTTTTCAGTGGATTTTTTGTGGATTTCACATATGTAATTATTAGCTCAGTATTTAGAAGCTGGTAAATCTTCATTACTATGTTTTTTTTTTTTTTAAGTTGTTCTATGTTTGCCATATTGTTTAGGTATATCTGTGTTAAGATCTTTGGGTGACTAGGTTGATTGTGCTTTGTTTATAATTTTGTATGTACATATATGTATATGTACTTATAACCATTAAGTGTATTTCACTGTAGACTTGGAAAAATGTAGCAAGGCCACATGTAGAGAGGACTAAATAGCACTTCTTAGGCGGCAGCATGGGATGTAGTAAATTACTCTCTGGTATTAGACATTAATCTGTCTAATTACTGCCTGAGTTTTCTACAGATGTTTTGGAGCAAACTAATAAAATGTACCCTGGCATAAATATTTTTATACAAACAAATATAATTAAGAATTAGAAGGAAGGGGTATTGCTAATAGTATTAAAATTCATTCCTTATCTTCCTCTGTTTTAATTACTTCAGTGGTGTAGTTATTTTAATTTTGCTTACATAAATTAAGCTAAGTGTTCAACTTTCCTGCCAAGTGCAATATGAGTGCTTAAAGCACGTGGAGTTTTAGCAGAAACAACCTGTGAAGAACTTTTTCTGAACCTGCTGACAGATCTTATTTATTAATTGATGCAAAAGAGTCATGTAATAGTAATTTTGTAGTAGTAATCACTTCCGAAAGGATTTCACGTTATGGATCTAATTCTCTACTGTTAAATGGCCTAGAACTAACACCGAATCTGTATTACTTTTTTTCATATTGATACATCATTCAGAACTATGCTGGAAAGTATACTTCCGGGTGTAGTTCATAGTGGTAGCTTGTGAACTCAGTCTGCGCAAATTAACATGAGCAGAAATAATTCAAAAGTTCCTTTTTCTATTGGTTTTGGTGCTATGGTCAGAGCTGCTGTATAAAAGAGTAACTTCTTTGTCTCTTACCAGAGAGATAAAACATGCCTCCTCTATAAAAGTTTCGTTGTCTGCATCCGTGTACTGTTCCACATAATCTAATGTACTGTGCTGTGCTGCTAGTGAAACTTCTGCATCTTAGATTGCACAAAGCTGGGCCGGTTCCAAGCTTATCTTACGCATGTCTGAAACATCAAACGTCTTGTATTACTCTTTTAAAGATGATATTCAACATTAAAAATGTGTATTCTAGGATTTGGGTAGGATTCATGTACTAATGGGATGACAAACAGCCGCAGATGGATAGAAGTGGTTTCATACAGATAGTTATGCCAGATAGCAGTTCACGTTATACGTAAAGAGAAAGTGGCAACATTTAATTGTACCTTCAAAAACAGAGAGTGGGAAGAATTTGTTATATTCTCTGGCAGTAACATTTCTGAAACAAGCAAGCTGGCTGAATCTGAAGGAAAGATAGTCTTTTTTTTTTTTTTTTTAAGCTCACAGTGCATTCCATTAGAGGCTTTTAAAGCCATTTTAAATGTTGCTTTTCTTACACAGATAATGTCTGTGGGGATGGTTTTGGAGGGAGCGTCATCTTAGTGGATGGAATAGTACTGTGCTGTGTATTTTAACCAGATAAGTTTCACAGAAACTTAACCAATTTCGCATACCACAGCTCTCAGGCGGTACCTCATTCACATGTCTCCATTAATCTTCAGCATGAGAAAGGGAAGGTGTGACCAGAATTGGAAGTTACAGAAACCATTGTAATTTTACCTCTGAAATACTATTCTTACGGTGTTTCACTGTCATTTGAAAAGGCTGACTTCTAGGGCATAGGCAATGGGAATGGTGGTATTTGACATCATTGTGCGTCTCTGCACTGGCTGTATGTTGGTGTGGCTATGATTTCCTGCTTGTCCTGTTGAATACTGCATTGTCATTGCTCTGGGTTTTCCAAAGAAAGGCTTAGAGATAGTCTGAAAAATTTAAAACTTGTTGAAAACATTTAACCTATTTGATAGCTTGAATAGTCTTGATATGGGCTGTAAAGCGAACTGTTTTGCTACCTGTGGTGGAGGATTAAAGCGGAGAGTTGGAGAGGAAGAACAATTAAAAAGGAAAAGAGAGAAGTAGGGACCATAATCCATAATGAAGCAGATATGGGTACTGTTGTTGAGGAAGGTTATTTAAATAGTCCACCAATATTACTTTTATTTTCTCTTAAAAAAAAAAAAGTTCATCTGAAAGTATGTAGATAAAGAAATGAACTGAAGAGAATAAAAATGAAAAGACAGAATATTGTTCCAAAGGTAAATTAAGCTTAAAATTTATTTTTGTGGGTATGTACCATCATTTGAAAGTGGAACACCAACTACCAATTCTGAATTTTTAATAACTTTTCTCAGATAGCCAGCAGTTACACATGGAGATAGACTGAATACTCAGTTACAACTTTAAATTCTAGTTTTTAGAATAATTCTACATTTAAAAATAATTAGTTGCCTGATGTGTTTTTTAATGTATGTGTTCATTTTTCTTTTCTAAGGATAGCTGTGGTAGAATGGTGGTGGGTTTGGTTTTTAGTAGGAAAGTAGCTTCTTTATTGAATTGAAACCTAAACTCCTCCAACCCATCAACTGGAATCACTCGGAACTTCTAGGGAAATTAGATGTTTGAGCCAGGACTGACTGTCCTAAACTGGTATTTAGGAATATCTTTTGGCCTGTGCTCTAGCAACACATTAGACAGTGGAAATGTTGATGTTTCAGCTGTTTTATCTTTCACCTTTAAATATGAAGCGTGTTTCAGGAAGCCGCCTTACTCTGATGTGAGTGAAATGATCCATGTTTTTCTTGAAGGCTGATTACCGGGACTACAATGAAACCTTACTATTTGTGCTTATATGTATTAGTGTATTAACAGTAATTGTTATACAAAAGTCACTCATGAGTGGAGTAACCTTTTAACAGCAGGGACCTCAGCTTGAAACTGAAAGAGTAATTTTAAGTTCAGTGTTGACTCAGTTGAGATTTTTTTTTTCTTTTTTCTGTTCTATGTTGCTGTGTGAGTATCTCCTATAAGGGGCTGTGAGAGTAGCTGAGGAAATGGACTGACTATACCCGGAAAACCAAACGCAAACATGGTGCTCTCAGCTCTGCAGAATAAGCTAACTGGGAGAAGGAAGATTTTTTTTCTTTCCGCAAGCTTTATTTGTGATAATCTTAACTGCCTGAACTTTAGAGAGGAGAGAAATGATTTCTTAGTTGGCAGTTTTCCTGTGTTGTGCGTTATTATTTTAATGGTTTCACCTTAAAGGAATTTTTGAGATATGTATCAGTTATTATGGAAGTATATTGTAGCGGCTCACTGGTTTAGTTAATCTAAAATGACTTGATTTTATAAATAAATTAAAGAATTTTTCCTAAGAGTTACTTTTATGCCTTTTTGGTTATTTTGTGGGACTTTCAACGACATGCTTACTTGATAGAGAAAAATTCTGCATTTGTGTCTTAAGTGAAGCTTTATGTGGAAGAGTTGCACTTTCGTTGTTTTTTCTTTGGAAAAAATAAAGTGTCTCGCACATCCATCTGTGCACGTGAGAACCTTATTTCCATGTAGTGCTGGCAGTGCTAAGAGCAACATGTTGTCCCTCAAGGCTTGCTTTGTGATTTTTCCACCTCGGGTAGTGTATGAGATGTGGCAGGCACCACCGAGGCTACAGACGGTGTAAGCAAGGAGTAACTTCCTTGGTTTAGGTCTAAAGGAGAGAATATAGTGCATTTACCGGAGTGGAATAGTGTTGGTGATGAGGATGAGTGAAAGAGCTCAAAGCGAATGTCTGAATGTCTCCTGATGGAGTTAAGGACTTAATTTCTTACTTGATTTTTTTTTTTAAAGTGAAGACCAACATTATTGTAATCGTAACAGGTGCCGAAATATCAGCTATAATTAGCTGAAGTCCTAATGCTTCCATTGCTTTAACTTAACTGGTACTGCATTGAAAATGGGAAGTTGGTTGAATTCTGCAAGCACAGTCATTGTGAGCAGCCATTAAGACAGTGAATTCTGTGGACAGGGTGTTGGGTGGATATCAGTTTATTTGGCTGTTAAGGAAACTTAAATAGCCTTAAAGAAACTAATTTGTATTTCTCAGGTTTTTTCTGGGGAAATGGAAAGTTATCTCCGTGAATGTGTGTGTTCATCTGGCTTGTTGGTTTAGAAAGGTGGAGGTCCCATTATACTACCTTCACTTTTGTGTATGACTTCGTGCTACGTGAAGCCACACTTCATGCCACTTAGGTGACAGCTGGAAAAATACAGGAGGCTTCACTGTGGGTTTTGTAGAAGGAATTCCTGCTTTATGAACTCCATGAAATTCTGGAGTCAGAGGATCATCTCCCAGGTCATGGAGGAGAGGATCCAGTTGACTATAATCCACTTGGATTTTCAGAAGAGTTTCATGCAGAGTTTTTCACCAAAGGCATTCTAGAAAGTTGAGTGGGCAGAGAGGGAGTATCCTGTCATGGAGAATAATGGGCTAAGATAAAAATGAGGATGGAAATAAATGGTCAGCTGTCACGGCAGAGGGATGTCACCTGTAGAATTTGGCACTAGGCCCTGTACTGAGGATCATGCTAATTAATGGGCTCAAAGATGAAATAGGCTGGAGGTAATCAGTCTTGCCAGTGATACAGACTCAGTGCAGTAAAAGCAAGGGATGACTGAAGGGTTGTAGAAGGGCCTTAAGTCTTTAATTACTGTTTAATAACAATGAATGAAATGCAATGTAGATAAATGTAAGTGTTGCATGTGCAGGAAAACCAAATCTGAGTTACAGAAAATTATGATTCTAAACTGACTGTTACCGCTCACTAGAGAATTTTGGGATTATGACTAGTAGAACCATGAAAACATCATCTGAGTACTTGGCAGCTTTAAAATCAAAACAGAGCAAAAAAAACCTTGATGTGAAACGTTAGGGATTAATAGGAAAGGAATAGCGAATAATGCAAAGCGTCATAGAGCCATCCTAGAGATTGGTGGAGTGACCATGTCTTGGGGACTGTGAAGTTTGGTCTGCTCGTTTTCTAAAAGATATGATAGAGTTGGAGAAGGCTCAGAGCAGGGCAACAAGGATGATCAAAGACACAGAAGGACTTCTACAGAAGAGAAGTTGTTGAGTAGACAGGAACAATCTAGCAGGGAAAAGAGATGTATTTTAAAAAAAATATTTGGAAAAGGGTAAGTGCAAATTTCAAGTGAAACGTAGGCAAATACCATGTATATCTCTTGAAACACTTCTGCAGACATCCTTAAATCCTTATTTGCAATACATCCATTAAATCACTACGGAAAGTAAGGTTGTGCCAGTTTTCTTTGATTGTTTAGTATACGTGTCCATCTTCTTGACTTGGCTACGTTCCTGGGAGGTGTCACTGAGCCAGTGAGTTGCTTCACTTGCGGGTTAATGAGGGATTTGTTCATGGGTCTTGTGATCTTTGAAGGCTAACGTGTTAAGTGAACATATCGCATAACTCAGCAATCGAGATTATGAATATTGCTGTAATAGCAAAGTTCCAATAGCCAACAGCAGAGTTCTTCCTCCTTCACTTTCCGTGTGTGTTCATACTACATAGAAGAGCTTTCTGTGGTAGTTGAGGAAATACGCCTTTTTTTTTTTTTGGACTTTTTTCTTTGTTAAGAAATTAAGTGGTTTCTGCAGTATTGTTTGCATTATTTTACTTTAAAAGCAGTAAACTTTGGAAAATATGATATCCATACCCAATTTAGATTGAAGGTAATCCAGTCTAGCTACAACACTGTGAATGTTAAACTATTTTTGCTTTTCAAACTCGTTAAAGGAAAAAAGGCTTCCTGATATGGATGGTAACACAACAGTAGAGATTACTGGATTTTCTGTAACACATCTTGATGTCAGAAATGTTTTCCTGCAGAACTTGCCTGAGGAAATTTCAGACTATTGTTTCTTAATAGACATTGTTCCAGAGTTTAATAAAGGTGAATCAGAGACTTTGGCTTTGTTGTGCTGCAGCGAGGGTGAGACTATGCTGCTTTTCCAGCCGAAGACAAAAGATGTGGGAATAATATACCAAGAGGGGAGGAGGTTCCTCAACCCTAAGTTCTCCCAACTCTGTAATAAGAGTTTAAGTGGAAGTGGAGTCTATGTATGAGAGGTGTATGTGTGTCTGTGGCTATCATATGCCAGTACTGCTGCGGAATACAACCCCCTACAGAAACTTCTCTACAAAGATGAGCTTTGAACCCCTGGTAACACTTCTGTTCCGATCCTCCTTCCAGGTACTTACTGTCAGGGTAGCATCGGGAGTAGTGATGGTGCCATGGCAGGAAGGAGACGTAAGTAAGGGTAAGGCTTAGGACTCCCAGCTCTCACCAGCAAATCTACCTAATGGCTTTAGAGAGAAAACAAGTTTGAGTAGGTATGTATTATTTCTTGACTGATGTTTTCAGTTCTTTGAGAAGTATTTGTATGCTTTAGGCTTCAGAAGGAAAGCAAACCAGCTATTTTTGCTGTTTATTCTTGTTTTCCTTGGTTGTGCACATTCTTCTCTTTAATGGCAAAGGTTTTCACCTAGAAATGGGCAGGATTTGGGATTTGCCTCAATACATGGTGACATAAATTGTTACAGATTATACATGGCAATTGCAATCATTTACGTTCCAAACATAGGGAAAACCATACATCCTGTCTCTCAGTCTCTAGAAGGTATTTAGATTCCTTCCATGTGACAGACTATAGATAGTAGTTAAAACAATGAAATTGTTTCTATAGTTGGGCAACTTTATGAGGAAATCTCACCCTTCAGTGCCAAAGTTTTATTAATGCAAAATGAGGGAGGGGGTGAATGCCTTGTCTAAAACCAAAACCAAGCCAGCACTGCTGTATTCAGCTCTGCTGCATTATCTGTAAGCTTTGATACACACTTTCTGATACTCTCTTGACTCTATCTGTGAGTCATGGATGGAGCATTTCCTTTCCCAAATGAAAGAGAGTAGTGTCCCCAAGCATTCCAGTACTAGGGAGACTCGGAAAAGCACCCGTACTATAGCATTGCTATCACTCATCTTTACTTGGCTCTTCATGAAACAGGCTGAACAGACCGAGCAGAAGAGAAGATAGAAGGGATGTACCATACAGTCAGAGGAGAGCAAAACAAATTTCAGGTCAGGTTTTTCAAATGCTCCTGTACCAGTCTTCAGAAGTGTCTTAAGTACACCTGAGCCAAAGGCAATGGCTCCTGTGAGCCAGTATGTTTTGTTTTGCAATTGGGATAAGTTAAGAGGATACTCAATATTCTCGGCCTATGTTTTAAGCCATGTTAATGTAGTAGATTTCAAGAGTCACATTGAAAGTAACTAAGTCTGGTGTTTGAGAAGTGCCCAGCTCATTTTGGTGCTCTCACTATGACCATTTTCTTCCTGCTACTGTTTGGTTCTTCATGACTTGAGAGCTTAATGGACCTAGAACAGTTTGCTTTTAGGTTAGCTGGTTTCTCCAGTTTAAAAAAAAAAAATCATCTCACTGGGTTTTCAGCTGTCCCTTGCGTAAAGCTGAGGAACCGCAGTTCCTCATGCCAGAACTGTAAGTCCTCATATCTATGTTTTCGCTGCCCGTTTCAGGATGAAATCAGAAACCTCTGAGCTGTTAGCTAACAAGAACAGTATGAAGCAGAGCTCATATATACAACGTTGAATTCTTTTGAAATGTGCTGTATGCTGTAATTTCAAGTGTGCTGATACAATGGCTTCATTTATAACTGCTTGTAGTTTAAACACATTGTCTTAAGTAGTCAGGCCTATTATAAATAGCACTTTTATACTTCATAAAAGGTGTATAAATATGCCCTTTCCTTCAAGTACTTACTGATATATGTGTTTCCTTGTTGGAAGGTTTGAAGAAGTGACTTAAAGCAGAATATCCACTTCTGCTACGTCGCAGTTTTCCTGCATGGAATATAGTTAGGCAGCTACCAAAAAATTGAAAGCCAAGTGAAACAAGCTGTCACTTAACTCCCTTTTAGAGTGCCTATTTCATTTGGAATCTAAGATAGGGTCTGTAGAGTTAGCAGATTAAGTTAAGAACACAAAAAAGCTGTCCTTTTTAATGTGGGTATGGCTTCACACATGAAAAATCCTTTGAAATCTGTGACATATATTTTTTCTTTCTTTCTGTCTTCCCTCTTTTGTTTAAACCCAAAGCCTAAGTTGTTTGTGTATGTTAAACCTTAGTATTATTGATTATACCAAATACAGAGAGTGTTTGAAAAAGAAGTGACTATACAGTATGTTTGAGTAATTGACTTTTTATAGGGACACATACTTTCCACTAAGAAAACTGTCAGTAGGATATTACTTTTGTTTCATTCAACTGTAGATAATTCTATCCTCTGGCAATATAGAATTCAAATAAAACATCCAAGCTACTTGTAATATTTTTGTTAAAAAAAACCCCAACCAAAACCAAGACCCAAAATGCCTCATGCAATGTTTTTATTACTCTGATTTCCCCCCTACCCCCAGTTATCTGTGTTTCCTGACTGCCCTGTTTCATGTCACTTGCTTACAGCACGTGAAGTTAGACATTTGTTGGTGCAGCCATGTACGTGCATTATGGTGAAAGCATCGGCGTGTTCCTTCTCTCGATAGCTTTGTGTACTGAATTACACAGCCCTAATTAGGTCAGCCGCTGGTGGTACCGACCGCGTCTGCTAGGTGTGATGCAGAAGTAGGTCTTAGTGTCACAGCAGTCACTGCCACATGCAAACCTGCATTGGTGTAGTGACTCTTGCAAATTTTTTTCCTAGAATCTCATTCCAGAAACATTTTTTTGGTCATGATTACTTGTATTTTATGTTTCCTTCATTCTCACTTTTAGCACTTGCCTGTTTCTTTCAGTCTTTCTTACATTGTGTGACTCTTTTACCTTGTCTCTCATTTAGAGATTCCCTTCACTCCCCCCTAGTTTCATTTTTCCAGTTTTTTTTCCCCCATCTCCACTTGCTTCTCTCTCCTGGTAGCAGGTTTCACCTTCACGTTTTTCCACACTGTTTCCACATGGGTGTATTTACGAAAGAGAAAACAGGCTGGGACGAAGAGTTGTGTTTTGAAGTACTTGAGTTCTGGTTGTGTGCTTCTTAAGGAGCAGAGAAAAGGGTTTGACTTTGTTAGAAATTTGTTTGTTCTGTAGGAGCTTGTTAAGGAGGTTTGGAGTGGTTATTTTATGTCCTCAATATCCAGGAGTCTTCGGAGATAAAGAGCAGAGTAGCAGCTATGAGGTGCCGCCTTAGGTTAGGAGCAACAGAAGTTGTTCCTCTGCTAGATGAGGTCCTCTGTGTGTGTCCTTTTCACGCTCCAGAGAAAAGTCAAACGAGACAAACTTGTGAAAATTGAGCACAGTTCTACCAGGAATTAAAATAAAACAAAAAGAGAGCAGGGGGAGGGGGATGTGTAGAAGTCCATTCTGGCAGCCATCTCCCAAAGGCACTGGCTGATCCTTGCTGCTTCTCAGGCCGCTTTCTGACCAAGAGTGCCTGAAGCAGTATCAGCCGTGACGGTGTTGTATGGACACAGGAATGTAAATGTGATCCTTGGGACAAAGGTGATCCTTAAACTTGTTAGGTTGCGTAGGTTTGAGCGGTGTTGTCAGAATTTTTTGTTTCCTTCTTACTCAGATCCCTGTCAAAACTTTCAGCAGCTTTGGAAAGATTGGAATAGGCTTGGGATGTTCAAAGTGACCGCTGTGTTAGGTGTCTCTTCAGTGTCGTGATATCTGTGGGCTGTTAAGTCTCCTCTTCTAGTTATTTGCTGACATCTCTTAAAATGTCAGATAATTATAATAATTCTCCTAACCTTGAATTACTCTGGAAGGAAAATATTTTTCTTGGTGCATTCTTAACATAACCCATCATTTTATGGTCACGTTGGCATGTGGATTATGGGTGCAGTACTCAAAACAACTAGTTAATAAATAATGACCAATCTGTAGATAGAGCAGAGAGGGTGAACAGACAGGTTGTATTTAATGTTATTAAACAAGTTATGGTAATTAGCGTCTGAAGGCATTGGAAAGGTAAGAGCTTTGTAACAGCAGTCAATGTAACAACAAGACGATGACAGCTCCTGCCCCAGAAATCCCTGTGCTAGTAGATAAGTTTGTAAATTTTGATAAACGTTATTAAGATGCTGAAAAATGGCATACTCCATTAATAGTTTGGAACTATTTGTTAAGCAGGAAATAAAATGAAAGCTCATTATAATTTTTGTATAAAACCAGGCGTCTGAGTTGTTCAGATAGCAGAATGTAAATGTCATCTGTATTTAACACACAGAGTGGGGTGGGTTTTTTCTTTTGGTTTTTGTTTTTTGAAAGCACAGGGGGTGAGCAGAAAAATCTTAATTTAAAGCATGGACAATTTTCTGATTTTATTTTATTTTTTGCCATAATTCCCTTGATGCCTGGATGCTTTCCCATAGTTATTTAGAGCGATGATCATGAAGAAACTGTTGCCAACTTAGAATATGGTAGAGTGGATGCTTGCTTAATTCTGTTGAAAAACAGCCAAGATGCATCTAATTACGGAGTGAAGTGTTATGTTGTTGTATGTTTTATTTGTAGAATTCTTGATTTATCAATGGTATACGTTCCTATGTAATGAACTCTGTAAGTACAGTAATTATGTATGGTAACATATGATTCAAATCTTACTTTTAATTAGAGAATAAGAAGTTGAGGAGACAAACTCTTTATCAAGATGGAAATATGAGACTTGTTTTCCAGATTAGTCGCTAATAAAGTTAGGTCAGCCATATTTACATTACTGAAATTGAAAGAATATTGCTGTTTTCCTGATCTTTGATTTGTTAGATGACAGCCATCATTAAAATGCACATTTTGCTTAAAAATGAATTTGTGAGTTAAAACTGGAATTAAGACTTATATTTTTTTGGCAGTATGTATTTTGTTTCCAACATGTATGTATGTGCAAAGAATTTAAACTGTGAATTTATTTGATTTTAGAATACCATCCAAGCTTACTCAATTTATCAGATGAATACCAGCTGGCGCAACTGACAGCCAAAACTAGAAAAATAACCTCATTTAAAGATGGAAATCCCTATTCATGAGACCAGTTCAGAGCTTTTCTTTCCAGCAGGACTGGTTGAGCAACATGTTCTGATCATTGGTGTAGTATATGATTTTCAAAGACAGATGGTCATTGTGTTTAATGTCTGTGTATTAATGTTCTGTTGATAAAAGTATGAGTAAGTTGTTAATTTCTCTGGGAAAATATAATTAAACTGTCGAGATCAGGGTACATGTGACCTCTACTACATTTGGTTTCAAGGTTTCAAATTCAATTAGCTTTGCAAAATTGCTGTGAATTTTTACCTGCTCAAATGCAACATCTGCTTGTTTAGATTATGGGGAAAAAAGATTGCTTTGTTTGCTCTAGGATGAATAGAAAACTGGTCCCATATTTCATCCTGTTAATTGGAAGTTTGCTCAATACTGATGTTAAATATTTTCAAATATAGACTGGGCAATATTCACCTCAAGATATCTCAACAGACTTCTCAAACTTGTTGCTGTGAAATCAACCCTCCTAGTACCTCTTTATTGCTGTAGCCAAGTGACTGCGGAAGGCAGGTTTTCTGTTTTGTTTCTTAAATCTTAAAACTTTAAGTCTTCTTTCTGTCACGGATTTTAGATTGACAGGAAAACATTTCAGCTGCAATGTGTTCCTATACCTGAAAGTTTTCTTTCCTTTTGTAGGCGCTTGTCTTCTGTGTTAGAACAAGGGGCGGGTGCTAAATTCTGTCAGCTATGTGTTGGCAACATGTGATTCTCTTTCATAAACTGTTCTTACCTGTTTCGATAATCCTTGTGTTAACTAGCAGCCCTTCGTAAGGGTAGTCCATTTAGCTCGCTTTTCCTTTAGGCTTTTTTTGGTGCATTATGCACTAGGCTGTACATATTCAGAAACTGAGTTGGACTTACGACCATATACTTATGTGTTTAACAGAAGATAAGAAAAGCCCTTTTAGAAAAATTATTTGAAGCTAAATGTGAAGGATGTTAGAGGTATGGTGAATGTGCGTGGTGGTGGTGTTTTACACTTTGGTAGTTTTTTAACACATTCTCTGCAGAAGAGTAACTTATACCGGTATACCTGAGGAAGAAGAGTGCAGCTCTGCAGATTGACTGCTTTGTCTCTATATTACTTAGCTACCTCATCTACTGAGCATGCTAAACCTTAATTCTATTTCTTAACTTGGTGTTTACTTGGCTTTGTGTCATTATTAGTAACTTGTACTTTCTAATAGCATTTATTTGTTTCTTATTTTGGAAATTACATAATGTCCTTTCATTCGCTGCTGTTGGAGCAGCTTTGTCCATGATGGATTCATTCAGAAATTGCCTGAATCAGTGAAAAGGTCACAAACACAGAGGATCATAAAAAAACCCCTTATTGTAAGGGGGTGATTTCTGTTATACTGTGTGAAGTTGAATGAAGTCACGGATATACTGGAACACTAGCCATAGTATAGGAAATGTATAGTTGAATTGGAAGTCGTTGGCTGGCTATTCCAGTTGGCTTTTATGGGCAAAATTCCTAATTGACAGTAATTGGCTTCTTCGCTGATGTCCAAAAGCAGAATGAGTATGAAGACTGAACCACTTTTTCCAGACAGTAGGACAGTGGTGGGTGGATTTTCTGTGACTGTGCCCATTTTACAGATACCCCACCTAGTACTAGCAGGGAGCAAACAAATAGTGCAAGCAATAGCCAGTTATTTCTGTTGGTTTTGGAGATGAGCAACAGTCAAGAAGTAGGACTGTTACAGTCTCTTCACAAAGTCCAAGAGAAATGGCTCAGAAAAACTATACTGATATAATGATAACAATTAAAAAAAGTAATTTTTTTAATATATTATGGCTTACAGCCATACCAGAGGACTCTAAGAATATATGGAGAAAACCTGACTGTGTATTGAAACACACCATAGTTGTGATTTATGTGTTTAATCAAAGGGGAATAAGTCTAAAATTGTCCCCCCCCGACCGTATATTAGCCTCTAAATATATTTGTTGTGATACAACATGTCAGAATTTATAACTTTCATACAGTTAAACAGTAGAATTTACAAATATAATTAGAGGGTTAAAGGCATTTAAAGAATAAAAGCACTTTAATGACATTCAGTTTTTATTGACAACCCACTAATATCTGCTGCATTCACATAAAGATTTCTAATGTAATAATATGAGCAGATGAAAGCTCTGCTATTTAAAAGCTCAATGCAGAGCGTGTTCATCAAATATGCTCTCTGAATACAGATGGAAAGTTATTGAGCAAATTATGGGTAGTCAGCACTCATCTACAGCCTACACCGTATGAGCCATATTCTCCTCTGTTTTACAGGGGATCTTATTAAGAGAGGTGTATTAAGAAGATGGCAGCAAACCAAAACGTTTATAAGGAGTTATTTTTAGTTATTCTAAACCTCTGTGTGTGTTTTCAGTTTTCCAAAAAATTGTAATGTTCCTGCTTTTGAAAGAAAAAAATTCTCTATGCTCATTTACTGGAGGCGTTTGCAGGTTTTTGAACAGTTAAAAGAATTGTGGAGAATGCCAAATAAAAGTTTTAAGAGCCTTTCTTCTTCTGTTTCTTTAGGATCTAAGGAATATGGGTTTTTTTTGTGACGTAATGGCTAATAAATATCTTCCTTGATCTGAACATGTTTGGGATTGGCCTTCATATGGGCTCAGTTAAAATCAGTTCCATAACTCTGGCTTTTTTCTGTGTGCGCTTGGACACTCATTCAGAAATTTTGAGCTGGCTCTTTCTGACCATATGGCTTCTACAGAACGCAAATGCTGAGGCAGTCGGGTGGTTTAGAGTGGGAGCAGAAGTTTGCAGCAGCCAGAGAGGGAGTTTGGTGAGGGTGGTGAGCCCCTGGCCCATGGTGCCCAGAGAGGGGGTGGAGGCCCCATCCCTGGAGACATCCAAGGCCAGGCTGGATGAGGCTCTGAGCGACCTGCTCTAGTTGGAGATGTCCCTGCTCCCTGCAGGGGGGGGGACTGGATGGCCTTCAGAGGGACCTTCCCACCCAACACGTTCTATGGTTCTGTGATGTCCTCTGGCAGCCGGTGGGGCAGTGTCCTGGTGACAGTGCCCAAGGTGGATGGAGGAGGCTGTGGCAGAGTCGGGGAGTAAAGGGCACTTCAGCCGAGCAGCCCCTTCCTCCCAGCTAGATCAGGAGTGGCTCTTACTGTGGTGGGATTAGAGCAGCATTTGCATCTTCTCCTTGCTTGACTGATCGAAACAGCCAGGATCCTGGTGGGCGTCGTTTGCTGGTTACTAGCTATTTAGTTATTTTTCCACAGAAGTGAAAAGTTGAAAGCAGGGAGGTAATTGGCAACCCTGAGAAGTAAGATAGGATCGCTTCATGAATTTATGGAATGTCTTACGGTTTTATATATACAAAATTATTCATATAAGACCATCTGAGAAGTTTCTGTTAAGGTTCTGGAGAGCTGTGTGAATTACAAGTGAAGCTGTCAATTTTCAGTATCGTCTTTCAGTAGAATAAAAAAAACCCTACCAAAGTGGTTGAATATTATTCTACATTGCTTTAAACTTGCAAATTTAAAGTGGCCTCAATTTACTGTGATTTTTTTCTTGTTTATTTGATGACAAATGAGGTGTATCTGTATTTTTCCTTTTATTTGCTGTTCCTCAGATAAGATTTCTAAAAGCGTAGATTGGTAAAGCAGTAGAATAGATTAGTAACACAATATTGTCGGCACAAATCCTGGTACTAAAATAGGTGCTGTGGTCTTTCTCAGTAAGTAGCAAGATATATTTCCGCTGACTCTTTGTTGATGAACTTGTTGTAAGAACGTGATGACAGAGCAAAGGGCCAGGCACTGAACTCTGGATTTAGGGTTGAATCCCGGATGGGAGTTGTGTTTAGGTAAGGGAGGGGGATTTTAAGAAAGAAAAACCAAACCACTAAGGGGAGGTTGCAGGATTTTAGCAGGAAAGCTTGCTAGGTTGAAGGAAAATACTTGCAAGTAATGTATTATCTTTTAAATAACGTACTGTATGATGTGTGTCAAAGGAAAGTGTTAACCTGCTTTTCCTCTCCTGCCATTTGAAACATGGTGAGAGGGAAGAGACAAGTGGCCGAAATGACTATTGATTAACAGAGATTTAAAAGCATGAGCATTAACTTTTTAATTGTGATGATAAAGGGTGGGGGCTGTCTGATAGCTTATGCAATCATACTCTGGAAAAGTTGTGGCTTTATTCTTGGGATGAGATTGTTACAGTTCTGTGCACACAACTAGACAGCATGGGATACAGTAGTGTGTTGAGAAGATGCTACTAAATTCTGTTGTGTGTTTTTTTAATGTCTTTCAGGACTTTCAGTGAATGGAGGAAGACACTTTTTACTAGAGATTTAACTTGTCTAAAGATATCAAGGTAGGAGAATTTTTTTCCGCTGTCCCACATTTTCAGTAGGCATTTAATTGTTTAAATAGAACTGAAGTTGTCCTCTGTTGTTTCTTTGTTAATTTGCCATCACCTAGAAATGGAACATGGAGCATGGACACTGTCATGCCATATCAGTTTTACCAATTATTAACCTGATTGTTTCTATATTTAGAGAAAAAGATGTAATAGCTTTTGCGTATTAGTGTTTGGTCATTATCTTCTACTGGAGGTGATCAACAGGAAAACTGATGCTATAAAACTATTTCTTTATGTAGGGTTCTAAATTATTTGAGGTCATCCTAACTGCTAATTAAAGTATTTATACTTTTTGTAAACAAAATATGAGTGACACAGCATTATATACAAATATACTTTGGTGTTTTAATTTTTCAAGTTGTGTTTTGTAAAATCCAGGCTTCTGTGTTCTGAGAAAATCTCCAGTGCTTGCCAATGGATTGAACTTCAGTTCCGTTAGTGAATATTCTTGAGACTTGAGCAGGTTTGCAGAACAGGCTTACAGCAGCTCCTTAATTAGGGCTGGATTTTAATATGTATTTTTGATCACTTAAAAATTATGAAAAGAATTCAAGTTTCCTTTAATCTCTTGAAGTAGTCAAGCGCAGTAACATTTCCTGCCACTTTTTACGTTGCCTATTTTTTTGGTTTTCATTTTGTGTCATATCTGCAAAATTAACTAAAGATTGATAGGAGCCTCAAATAGCACATGCAGTATGTAGCTGGTGTTTTTCTGAGTGATGGATTTTTGGCTGCTCCATGTCATAGCTAAAAGTTGAAATGCAAGTGGTTCCTGATGGAGGAACTCGATGTACTTCAATCTTCTGGTGTTTTGGGGCAGAATCAGGATTGTTGGGTGCTTATGGACTCCAGCTGTAGAAAGTGCCCTCACATTTATTCCGAGGCAGACAGCTGAGCTAGGCCCAGCTTGTGCAGAATGGTGCCACATCTTACCTCAAGCTTAAATACCTAGTTCGAATGGTTGTTGATGGAGACAGCTACTAATAATATTTACACCAAAGCAGGAATTTTGACTCTTACAGGCAACACAGAAGACACTAAAAACACGGAAGGCAGGTTGATGAAAGTGAGGTGATAGTATTCTGAACTTTTCCTCCATTATCATTTTTCTCAGGGGCAGTATAATTGACATTGTATGTGGAGAACGTGAATGTCCCTTATGAATTCAGTCTGTATCATTAATCTAGAATTAGAAACCAGGTTATGCAAAATGATAAAGTCCTGTTCAAAATTAAATTTCCTTAATTTCAAGGTCACCACATTTTCATGTTCAAGAAACAACTCTTTCTGACTTTTGACTTTCTTCTAGTGAGTGATTGCACTCTTTCAGCAGTGTTTCTGATCCCATTTTAAACAGCTGTTTAGTTTTCTTTTAGTGTTAAATCCCAACACTCAAATAAAAAGTATCATTGGAGAAACTTTTTTCCCAGAAGAATAAATCAAGACTTTGACCAAGTTCAGGTTGCTAAGTATATTACTTAGCGTGCTGTGATCAGCCAGCTTATTTTACCAGAACTGTTGATGTTTGAGAATGGTAAGGTTATCTAGATGCAGAGTGAATCATAAGCTGTCTGTCAGTGGCATCTTGCTCTCTTAGTGGTCATGCTTTTATTCTTCATCCTTCTTACTAGCAGTATGACTGTGTGCTAGGCAAAAAAAAAAGCAATTGTCTCCTGTTAATGGAGGCGAGGGAACTCAAGCCTATGCAGAGTGCATCTGTGCTGAATGATTGAGAGTTGCACCTTTCTGCTGGTGTCCTCCTACTGCTGCCTTGCAGCTCCAGAAGCAAATAGCTGCTTTAGTCCAACACTGTTGCCAAGCTAATTAGCTCTCTGGAAGTGCCATTTTCCAAGCACCGTACCAAAATGAGCTGTTCCTCAGAGTAAGTTTTATGGGTTTCCATAATAATACAGTACTTGTCTCATTCCTCTCAAGCTCTAACTGTATAAAAGCTCCCTCTTAAGACAAACACCACAGACTTGAAGTGAACATAATCACCACAGACTCATCAAGAAGTGTGTTTGGCCGCATTCACCTTAGGGCTGTTGTTGGGAACTCTGCATACATGGGAATATTACTGTGCTGTGCTCTCTGAATTACTTTTCAACTGCAGCATTAAAGGCTGTTTTATTTTACTACAATACAAGCAGAGATTGAAGCTGACTTCCTGCTTCCTTGTGAAACGTTGTCACGCTGACCTGCTGCATGCTTGTCCAGTGTGAGTGCTGTTAGTTATTTTCATGTATTTTTATGTCTCTCTATCAAGGATAGTTGGAGAAGCAAAGACAGTAAGGGGCATACCTCGCTGGTCACAGGAGGGAAGGAGAGAGAAGAACAAGGGCTCTTGAGTTACGGGGGATAGTGGCCAGATCTGTAGGAAAGGTAGTCAAAAGATCTCAAAGTATTTTGAATGAGTAGGGAGTTAGACCTTCACGTCAGGCCCCCTCATCATAACGATTAGTGGTCAGACGTTCACAAGGGAACATGAAATGATTCATTTTTGTACAGATTCAGTTGTTCTAAATCCTATTAGTTTAGAGAACTTTGTCTAATAAACTCTTAATTGCCTAAAAACCTGTAATTGGTGGGGTTTAGTCTTTTTAATTCCTTTTTCCAGATAATCCTTGAACTTCTTAGCACTCTTGCTAGATTACAACAATGCTATTTTCATGCCTAAAGTTCCTGGAAATATGTAATCTCTAAATTCCACTCCTGTGTTTTTTAAGTGTGCACGGACTGAGCTTATAAATATACATTTCCTTTGACTTCAGAGTTGTTATAATCAGTTACTCACACTCCTGTTGTGAGTCAGAGCTGTTCTGTGAGGCGGAGAGTTTAATGCATTTGATCGTCACGAAGTTTGTGGAGCTTCTGACATCCACTGACAATTACCAGTTAGGACGTGCGGCAGCCCTCCTTGTCCTGCGAACGTCGGAGCTGCTTAAATGTTCTCTTTGGGGCTGCTAGTCCTCGTCATTAGCTTGTCTCTCCGAACAGCCTCTTGAATTTCAGGGCAATTTAGAATAAGAGTGTAGGTTAAACTTTGAATAATTTATTTGAGGAGCATGTGAAGTTTCAGTCTAGCAGCTGTTGCAAACGAACGTGGGACAGATTTCTGTGTGCAATACAGGTTATACATGGAGTAGCTGCTTGAATGCCTGCCTGGGTTTATGTTGTGTGTCTTCTTCCTTCCTTTTTTCAGTTTCTTTCATCTTGTGATAATTAGCTTTCTAAATCTGTCACTTGTTTTTAAAGAAGTCCTTGTTACTTATTAATTTCTGACGTTTGAGTGCTCTTTGAAAACAGTTCACTAATTTGTGAAAGGTTAGATTTTTTTGTTCGCTAAATGCTAATGTAGTCTTTACATGCTCTTAAATCCTTAAACGTAATATTCAGAAAGGTACCTTTTTTGGTGTCTTCATATACTCTTCTTACTATACACACTTCTTAATTTCTAATGTGGTGAGTTCACCTTCTTTCGTGAGAAGAGATAATCTGGGTGCTACCTGGAACACTTAAAATAGAATATTTTATGAGTAACAAGCTTTTATATTATTTTGCATAACTGAGTATGTATTTTCCGTCAGAGGACTTTTTCTTTTTCAGAAAAACACATAAGAAATTACCCTTGTAATGAATCTTATTTCCATCATTTCTATTGGGAATTCAGGGAAGATGCACTGAGGAAGTGTGATGCCTCAGGATCTTCTCAGATAGCAGAAGCAGATGAATAAGAGAATAAGCCGTGAGATATGGACTAACCATTTTCCTGCTTGTCAATACAGGCTATTGTTGTGGTACTTAGCAGCAGTAGAAGTACAGGAATTAAGGCGTATCTAATTAGTTTGTTTTTAAAACTTTGTCATGATCTTCTGTGTATATTCCTGTGACTTGGTGCTGCCAAGTCCTGATTCCAATTTACAAAGTTTTGTTTCATCTTTAATGATAAACTCCCATAGACATGAAGTATGAATGCCTTCGACATGGAATGATCCAAAGAAAGCAGCTGGCTTTCAGCATTGGTGTTTGGGTGGGCCTGTACCACTAAGCAGTATTGTAATGCTCCCATCTACAGCCTGGCAAAGCATTGCCTGGGGGTAGGATGCCCTAAGATTTACACTTCCTGTGCTCTTATGAATTTGGGAAGTGGTTTGTCACTGAGACATGGAGTGATTTCTCGTTGACAAACGTGTCTTGACAGAAGTTTGCGAATACTTTTTACTTAGATAGAATGTTTTGAGAATTTTTTACTAGATAGTATTCATAAACTTCTGCTGAATATTATGGAGGTTCTGGTGGTAAATTCTGTCTTAATTTGCTACAGTATGAGCTGCTGCCTGAACCGGACAATGAGCTAAAGGGATTGTGTGGTCTGGTATAGAGGTGTTCTTGTTTCCAGGCTTTTCCTTCTCTTAGTTTTCAACTACAAATTAATACATGAAGAGGCAGCTGACAGAAGTGTTGAGCCACCTCCAGTTTGGAAGCAAGGATGTTTTTTAAGCTGTCCTTTTCACACGTTCAGTTAAAGCTCCGTAGGGGCTGTGCCCTGACTGCTCACTGGGCTGCTGCTTGGAACTGCTGAACCGTGAGCGCCAGCGTTGTGCACAGACAGCCTCTTGGGCAGTCTCCTGACTGAGATTTCAAGGACGAAAACTGTGAACATGTATAAAGAAATCTGTTTGCTTTAAAATGTTTGGAAGACCAAAATGTTTGTGGTTATTTTACTTTCTAGAAACAACTTTTGAAATTCTTGTCCTTTTACGTAGGCTTTTTCACTATGGAGGCAAGGAAGGAACTGAAAACCTAAGGGGGAAACAAAATTCTTAAAAACTGCATTGTGCATATGACTTAGATTGTATGCCCTTAATACTTTTTTATTTAGAAACTTTTCATTATTGGAAAAAATAGATTAGAGTTCTCCTCTGAAAAGTATATATTTAATAGCTTCTAATGCTGACTTGCACAAAACTTGACAGCTGTGGCCAAGCAATGTTGGTATGTCTCATTGGACTTCAAACAGTTTTTTGAAAAAGAGCTTAGTTTTTACTAATCAGCTTTATAGAAAAAATAATTTTATTTTTAGTGAGGAGGAAAATACTGGGATCTAGCTGTTTTTAGTGGTGGTATATGGGGCAAAAATAGTTTGCTCTCATTTTGAAATTCTGTGTCTGACGGGCAATTTCCTTCCCTATTCTATCTTTAAAAAGAAGGAAAAATGACTTCTGTGGGCTGTAATAATGATAGCCACCCAAACCATGGAGTAGTTTTTGCAGCCTGTCTACAAACTCTGTCTTAAAATTAAGAAAACAAAGAAATAGGCCTTAGTCATCCAGGAGGATTTAATGGGATATTGCAGACTTGTTCCAGCTCAGCACTAGCTGTAAAGTTGCAGCTTGCAGCATTCACTTCCTGTTGCCTTTCTGTTTTTTTTTCCTTGTATTTCTACTACTGCTTTCTCATGCTCCAGAAACTGGTTTTGTTTGTAAATTTCACTGAAATCTAGCTTTGTTAGAGGATAAAACAACATGTGATGGAGTCTTATATATAAAATAGAAGATCCTTGAGCTGCTTTTAAAAAAAGGCTGCTTTTGTAAAGTGCCATTGATGCTATAAAACGGAGTTCATAGAGATAGTACCTTTTTGTTTACCTGCTGATACTGTTTGGAGGCTTTCGTTTGCGTAATATCTTCATTAGATTTGGTAAAGTTAAAAATGACAAGCTAAATGCCAAATAAAATGTAGTAGTTCTCGGTTGCTGGATTTGGTGACAGAAGTGTCCCATGGCAGTGGGAGTGTAGAGGATCCCCATCAGCATCCTGTGTCTTTAGCTTCTGCTGACACAGCTGCTGGTGAGACTGGAGAGGAGAATTGACCTGGGCTGTAAGATGTATTGTGAGTTCATTGGAGGTATGAAAAAATGCCTGATCCAGCTCCTCCTAATACTGTAATACCATTTACTGTTTAATCCTTCTAATTCCATGAACTAATATGACCAACAGAATTTTTAATTTAGAGTGCTTACTCTTAAATATTATTTCTGGCTTAGCTAAACAGAGGAAGAGCTGTGACCACATTTACTCAAAGCCACAAAATAATGTGTTGTGCATGCAAAAGAAAAACAGCAGTTGATTTCTGCTATTCTGTATTGTGAAAACCTCAACTAACCAGGATATAAATTTAGTGAGTTTTTACACTTGGAGTACTACAGCATTGTCTGTAAGACACAATGAGAAACCACGTCATGGGTTGATGCTAAACCAGGACTCTTACTAAAAGGCCTTTCTTTCCATCTCCCTCCTGTGCAGGGCACTAAAGACCTAGCAGTCCTCTGGGGCTTCAAGGTGAGCTCTGAGAATATGGAATTCCTCCTTGAGGCATCCCATGGCTGGTAACTCAGGGTTCTCCAGAGCAAATTCATGGCTGCCCCATACGTGCCCTATGCAGAGACTTAATTCAATCCCAGCAGCAGCCCAGTGGTTTCTGTCAGGGTTTGCCATGTGAAAGCTGGAGGTAAACATCATTAGCAAATTGTAGTCTTCACCCTTGGCACTGTTCAGGCTCAGTCCAGTAGACTCCTTTGGCGTAATTAGGTTTAATTAGATTCTACCTCAGCGCTGGTGGCACAGCTCCACTTCGTTCTAATCTCAGTGCAAGCTGATGTGGGGATAGTCCCTAAACTTCTTTCCTAATTCATAGGAACTTTGAAGTTTTGGGCTGTCCACTGCTACCATCAGAGTCTGATTCTGAGGAAAATGCCATATAGGCATTGATTGTCCTTCCAAACTTAGATGGGACTCAAAATGGATACCTGGAGAGGAGCTTTTTTTTAAAACAAACAAGAAAAGAAAATACTCTACACTTTTCTGTAGTGGGGTTTTAAGCAAGATCTTTTTCCTTTACCCTAGTCTCTTACACCAAATGCTGTAAGATTGTTATTCGTTTACACTCTTCCTACTGAAATCTGAAATACCAGGGTGAGCACTTTACAATCCCTTTTTGTCCTTCCACCTGCATTGGCTGACTAGTATGCTTAATGCCACGTGTTAGAGATGGAAAAAAGGCTGTTATTCCTGGCTGGCGATGGTCAGAGGCTGATGTTACTCCATCAGCAGCAGTGGCGGTGATTCTGATTTACTTCAGCACGAAAAGAATCAAACCTGTAACTAAAGTCTGTGGGTTGGAAGTGGGATCGGTGCTTAATTCATGGGAGTTGCAGGCTCAGAGTATGAGTTCTGTGGGAATGCCTTCAACACCGTACCCAGACGTGTGACGGGATGGTCACCGCACTCGGGTGGTTAGGGCAGGCGGGTTGGGTTTGGGAGAGGAGCTCTGTGCAGGCTGCGTTACCTGCTATAGAAGGATAAATTCATAATCAGCATCCTCTTTGCGCCATGCTCCACTCTTCCAGCTACGCTTCAGACCTACCTCAGTTTGCTTGTTGAGACACTCATGTATTCTTGCAAGCATGATACTTTAGTCAGAATAGTTTTTAACCCTGATAACTGGGGAAACTTCTTATTTTTACATATTGCTGTCATAGAGCACAAAGAAACTGCCTCTCCTTGGTTTGCCTGTCTTGGAAAAATGTTGCTAGGTGATATTTTTTCTGTTCATAAACTTTTAGGAAAAAATTAACCTTGCTGTGGCTGTGACACTTGGCTTAATACAAGAACCACTTGAGTCTGCTTTTTCTAAAAAGAAACAAAAATAAATCGATCAATCAAATATACACATTATGTTATCAGCATAGTGCTGGGTATTGTAGAGGAGGAAGAGGTAAGTCACATTCAGACTCCCGCAGTTCTCCTCACAGTAGCAGAGGGTGTTTACTGCTGCCTTGTTGTCCTGCGCAAAGCCTAGATAAATACATGTGGATTAGTAGGACGTTGGAGGGATTATAATATTATCATGTTCCAAAATAAATAATACTTCTGAGTTTGGTTGCCTCCTCTTTACATTTACTGTCCTCTTCATATTTGCTCCTTCTGGGGTTGCAAAGGGTGTCGTATATGAAGGAGTTTATTAATAGCAGATTGGAAGAGAGGAAGGGAATGCAAACCCAGAAGTTTTCTTTCTGTGCTATGAGCTGGAACACAGCAGCTATCTAAAGAAATTAAAGAAACAGAATTAAAATTTAAAACAATTATGTTTGTGCCCAGGTGGATCTTTTTTTTATAGTCATGTAGCAGTAGGATGCCCCGAAGAGAGGCCGAAGCTTGCTTTGGGAGCCCTGGGAATGAGCATCAATACTGGCTTGTGCCTCGAGGTCCTTATGCGAGGCTTTGGGACGATGCCAGGTGATACTTAAGCAATTCATAGATGCAAAGGAAATACCAGTACTGTATTTTCTGTTTAATATTCATGCATGGAGATGAACATGCCCCAGAATCTGTTTGTGGACTCTAATACGTGAATGGGAACTTCAGAAAGTCGAGAAGGGCTGAAGTTAATGTCATCCCTGCACGCTTACGGGTGTTTGCTACGTGGGTGCTCTAACTTGCTACCTTGGAATGGTAGCATCTCTCAGTCAGTGAGTCATGTTAAAAGGACTTTCAGTGGTTTTAAAGACACATATAAAGCTCTTTGAACTGGGTATCATTGTATTAATTTACTTGAAAGTTTTAGATAAAAGTAAGGAAACTCAAGACCATGTTCATTGAGCATCCTCCAAGAAGAATCTAATATTGTTGCAGGAAGAAATTTCATGGTGTGTTTCTGTAAGATGAATGTGTTACCTGTAACTAAGGAGTAGTATGTGTACAATAGAACGAAGGTTATGGTTTATTCTGTGTCCTGATCAAAGACTCTTTACTGTTCTTTTGGTCTAGTTAGGAGCTGCTTTTGTTGTTGCTGTTTTGATGGTTTACCTACTTTAATAAGAGGATGTTCCACCAGAACAAGCTGTCAGTGTGGCTGGTGAACCCAGAAGCTCATTCTTTTATCTTCAGCAGCACAGAGACAACTTTTTTTTTTTCCCCGAGACACATGGAGCAAGAAAAATATACGGATAATGTTTCCGTTTGATTTTTTACATCAGTTAAATCTGTGTTTGAGTGGCTTTCTTCCTCATGACAGTTTATTCAACTCACAGAAGAATTTGACAGTCGACTAGCCCAGGAGCTAGACAACAGCTTTTGTAGTCGGGGATTGTTGTCAGCAAGGTTGACTATTCATGAGCAATGTGAAGGCAAGCAACTCTTTCTGATTGGTTTGGCTTTAATAGTAATGGCAAATAGAGCCAGAGTTTGCCAAATGCTGTGTCTTTCCCCAGTTTAGTGTGATAATAATTTAATAAATAGTTTGACAGAGTAGATAGGTAGTGCTGGCAGTGCCGAAATTGTCTTGTCCTGGAAATAGCCTGCATGAATGCAAGCCAGCGTATGGTAGTTTTTATGTGGATGGTGATTTCTATTGTTAGGAAATGTATTGATGTATTGGCAAAGTAACTTTTCATCAGTCTAAGTGGTTATCTTTTTTTTTTTTTTTTTATTTTTTTAGCGCCTCCTCACCGCTTCTCTGTGATGTTTTCCTGTTGACCATATTGGAGTGTTGATTTGTTACCACTGTTGTTGTTCTGCTTTACACAGTTTTTGGGATACACAAAGTGGAACAGGATCGCCATGTTTCGAAACAGTCTCAAGATGCTTCTCACAGGAGGGAAGTCAAACCGCAAAAACAGGTCCAGTGGTAAGTAAATGTCAGCTCCTCATGCATGTGTTTTATTTACAGTTTTTGAAAGTCTTCCTTTTATGTGTGTTTTGGTCTTGCTGGGTTTTTCTTCTTTTTAATGAATAGATGTACTCAGCTGATCATCTTGTAGATTCAAAACATCATCGTAGGACGTTTTAATGTTGTGCTGTGATTTAATATTTAAAAATATATGTGTATTTAAAAATGCATGTAAACCACAATCTTTTTTTATTGGGGAGATGAGATGTTGGGAAAAACATATAATAGTTATACACAATCCTGTAGTAAACGAACATCAAGGTTCATGTTTCAATTAAGAAATTTTTTTTTTTTCCTCCCAAATGGCTGTGATAACTTGTGTCAGTGAAATCTTATTCATTACAGACAATACTTGTGATAGTGGTAGCAGTTTTTATTTTTTAAACAAAAGGGAGAGAGATTAAATGAAGGAGAAATCGCCTGAATTTAGTCTCCTTTTTCTGCCATGCCAGGGAAGGAGGTTACAGTGAGCAGTGGTTGGTATGGCTTAGCCTCCATGAAGGAGGCTAGGAGAGGTTGTAATTGTGAAGCAAAACATTACAAAAACATTGATATGCTTTAAAAACATTTTTATTTAACTTTTGTATTTATTTCCAAAAACGGAGTGCTGGCAGTGTAAGAGCTTTTAATTAGATCTTTCATTTTTCTTTTTAAAGCCATCTGGCAGCACATTTTGAATATTTTGGGATAAAGTGTTTGTTTGTGTTTGTGAGCCTTTGTAAATAGTGCATATGTATATTCCATGGGAAACCACAAGTGAAGGCGCAGAGATACAATGGTGATAAATGCAATGGAAAAAAAGTCTGTTTTCTTTGGGTTGAAGCAGGTTAATAGGTATTTCTCACAGTGCTGGAATTCTTCCCCCCGCTTCTAATATCTTACTACCCCAAGTTTTATTTGAGGAAGGGGAGTTGTGTTTTTCAGCAGTACGGCTTCACTGTGTCCTGAACCTGCTTTGTAGCAGCGCCGACTTTGGTTTGGTCCGTAGACATCAGTAATCTGTTAGTCTGATTTCTGGTGAGATCCACAGTTTGGGGTGGTTGATCCTGAAGAGACTTGTCAGGAAAAGTTGAAGCAGTGCATCCTGGCTTCCTTGCATCAGTTGTTGTAACTAGCATGTATCTCGTATAGTGGGAAAATGGCTGTTTTCCAAAGACACCCTCAGTAACTGCAGCCTGAGGTTGTGGTTGTCACTCACTGCTTTTATGAAGGAGTTTTTCTCTCCTTCTGAACTCCTTAGGCTTTTATTGCAGGAGTGGTTAATCTGAGGAAGGTGCCTGTGTAAAAAGACAGGTAGGTTTTGGGAAGACACATGAGCAGATGGCTCCGGCCTCTTGTGATGTTTGTAAGTCTGTGAAGTATCACATTTACAGTTTAAACCCCAGGAAAGTACAAGTCCTCTGATGATGCTCACAACCTTTGGGAAACTGTACCTAGACAAATAATCTTAAATTGTGGTTTCTATACAAAGCCATGTCTTTGTCAGATGTTCTGTTATCAGTCCCAAGTATTCCCTCTGGTTTATCTCCCAAAGCAGTAATAAGGAACTTGTGTATGCAGAGCTTAGCAAATACGTGTTTCTTATTTTATGAATGAAAAGTGTCATCTCTGAAATAACAAGATTTAATATGACTGTATTTCTGTCTTTGAGCAAAGCAGAAAAAGAAATGTGTCTTCTTGAAAACCAATACAACAGTATTTAATAGCTGAGGTTTCCTCTAATGCCTAGCAACTATACCGTATGTTTAATTGAATTTATTGCAATTTCACCTTTGAAGTAAGTTGCTTTATTGAGAAATCCTGTTTGACGTTCTTCAGGGGAGGGGAGGGAGGAAAGGAGAAAAGGAGATTGTAAGATTTGTTATATTAGCGGTATGAAATGGAAAGCATCCCTCCACTGGAAAATAATTTTTCAGATAACTGTTAGTCTACGAAACTGTAATATGACATTAGATTAATTCATTGCTGCCTAGATTTTTTTAGTAAATGTATTTAATTCTGTATTTCTTTGCAACACAGTGAGGAAAAAAATAAATAAAACACCTGCACAGCTGTTGGCTTCACTGCTGGGATTTTGTGGAGGCAGAGGTGGGACTCTAAGGGATTCTGGATTTTTTTTTTCTAACCAAGTGCTTAAAAAAGATTAGGCATTTATTTTTTTTTTTTAAATTGTATTTCTCAGAAACATAATGATTTAAATTGCAACATAGGCATTGGAAATGAAGCTTCGCAGATGGTTTTGGTGCTCTGATTTGCCTGGTGGCGTCAGGAGGCGCATCCTCATGGGGCGGTGGGATCTGGAGGGCAGAGCTGGGAGCGGGAGCTACCCCGGCAGTGGGGGCCGATGTTTCTGGAACAACCTGCATTCACAGGGAAATGCTGACACCGAGCTACACCCATCTCTGGAAATTGGGAACAAACTCAAACCCATGAGTCCTATGTTGTGAATGTCATCTATTAGAGGTTGCAGCTCTGCTGTTGGTTCACCTCCCATGTAGTGATTTGAAATGACGTAGGTTGGTGACAGGCCACTGGGGTCTCTGGTGGGTGTGGGTCTGGGTGAAATCGCAGTGCGGGTATTGCAACTTCCTACGCCCCGGGCACTGCGTCTTCCAGGGCGGGAGCAAACCTTTGAAGCAGGGTTAAAGGTATTGTGTTTTTTTCTTGGGGAATCCAAGTGAGAGCACTGGCCTTTAAAATTACTGCTCTTTACAGTTTCTTTCATTTGCAGTAACATAGTTAGCAAATAGGGTCAGGGAAGTCAAGCTAACAATCCCTAGATGTTGTGATGTGGTTTTGATAATTCTTCATGATTAAAAGAACACTGGTAGTGGTAAGAGTAAAATGCCTTCTTATTATTCCTCCAGAAACTGCTGAGCAACTTCCCTGAAGAGCTGTGGTTAAAATTTATTTTGACTCAGCTGGGGTGTGTGTTTTTTTTCTTTGGTGCTCTTTATGGTATTGTGGTTCAGTAACACAAAATATTTATAAAAGAAGAATACCAATTACATGCATATGAATGTACAGTTACATGCAGTAATGCCAATTAAAATAAATGAATTTCTACTGCAGCATCGGATTGTGTAATCTCCTGTGGTTCATTTTGTGTGTGGGTACTTTCAAAACTCTACTGATAGGATTTCGTGGTGGTGTACTGTATATATGCAGTACAACCCTGTGCATGTGCATTTGTGCACATATTTAATCCCTTGCCTTAACAAAAATTCCCTGGTGACTCAAGGGCACTCAAGATATTTTATAGCAATGCCTTGAGGACTCATTATGACTGCAATAGTATTTTGATTAGGCTGTATTTTATTCTGTCATAAATGGATATTCCTCAAAGCTACCAGACAACAGTGTCTGTGAAGCTGAAATGTGATCTGAATGTAGTTGAACATTACCTTTATTTTTCTATTCTAAATTAATTTACAGAGAGATGCAGACACGTACGTTTTCTGACTCATGAGTTTGTATCCAGGGCTACATTTGCTTAGGGTACGTTTGTTTTCAAGCATAACAGGCCTGTGCTTTGCTCCATCCTTTTATTCCTTCTGGGTGAAGATGCAGCCCCGTGACTGTGTCCAGAAGCCCTCTGGCTAGGGCAAGCAGCGTCATTAAAACCTGCAGGTAGCCACTCCTACCTGATGCAGCTTGTCAGCAAGTCTTTTCAGACTTCTCCCTAACTCAGCCCTTCCAGGGCAATTCTGTTCTGTTCTTTGAATCCAGAGACTATAAAGTGCTCTATGGTTTCTGTTTCATCGAGGACCTATCTCATATTTATCTGCAGTTTGCTTGCTTATACAAAACATTTGTTGATTTGGGTATGTATTTAATTAGTTTACATCAGATCAGTCCACTAATATATTCATTCCAGTATTGTGTTAGTGAAATAAGCCTGTGTAATGGATCCAATCTTTCCACCTGTTACGATTATCCTTGTTTCTTTTCTAAGCAGATGGACTATTTCCTTCTTACATTATCGCATTAAATTAATACTACTGTAAGAATTCACATTCCCTTTAGAACCTAATAAAATTCAGCTGCAAAACTGCGTGTTTTATATTTCTCTTCACTTTGAGGTGTGAGTCCAGGAATTTGTGCCTTTTATTTCTGGCAGAGGCTGAAGTAGATTCCTAAAGTACTCTTGTCTTTTTTTCATGTTAAATTTATCTGAGGCATGTAATCCTTTATAAACTAGCCCAAAGGGTCTGCTTTTTTCTTCTGGGTTAGTCAGGAATTGTATCTTTCTTGTTCTTAACTGATATAAGGCACACAATTTTTATCTCGAGCTTACCAGCTAGGAGCTTGCCTGTCATTATTAATATTTTTAGTGTAGGGTTTTAAAAACCTGTTCTTCTTTCCTGGTTCGCAGGAAAGCCAATTACTTCTAACTTCCAATATTTTTATAAGGCCTTTTGGAACCTGCCAGTTTATATTTTAATTCCAGGACTGAAAGAGCCCCTGTCAAATGCTCTTCTCTTTTGGTTCTTGCCTTTCTAAGATCAAAGGCATTTCCATGGAGGATTCATCACGGCTTTGCCAGAACTCCATGCAGTTTCTTTTCTTTCTCATGTCTTTTTGGAAGTCTAAGCATAACTTTTACCTGGAAAGAGTTTGAGGGTCACGGTTGCTTTTTGGATTTCATTTCTGACAGAAATCGCTGAGTGATGAGATCCAGCTGGTGGGTCCTATAGATGTTGGGATAACTTAATTTGAGAAGGTATGAGAAGTGAGATATTAAAAGACCCATCACAGAACGTTTTGTGGTACTGAATACTGAATGTATCCCCGTGTTCAAGGTATTCCATCCAAATAATGGTTCAGACCATTTTCTTCCAAAATTGTTTGCTAGTTTTTCATAAATCCATTTTTAAACAAGTCTCAAGTATGTTGACAAATCCATAGCTGCTCTGGCCACAGTGAAGTCTTGTCCTTAAGTTTATTAAGAATGAACTGACCCTTCCTGAAAGTTTGTTTTTCATTTATATAGTTCAGTGTATTTCTTCTTAAGAAGGAAATTTATCAGGAAGATAAGTGTGTACACATGCCTGCATTTCTCTTCTTAGCAAGGCGTATTTAGTTGGTCAGAATGTTTCTTGTTCATTTATCTTTTCCCAGACAAATAGAAGATGTTGGACAATAAAGCTGCTGCTTCTCTCCTGCGCAGCTATCTTAGAGAGAATTTTAGCAGCTGCTGCCCTTATTATTGTAACATGTATTTCTTTACATCTGATCCACAAATACTTTTTTTTTAATAGTAATAGCACAGATGTTAAGCTAACTTGCTTTATAGCTCATAAATAATTCTTACTTGACAGGTCTATTCAGTCCTCTACTGCGCTTATAATTTTTTCATTAACTGACTCAACTGTTCCACTGGAGTTTATCAACCTGTATTGTTCTGTGCTTCTGTGTGTGAGTGTACGGGGGGATAATCCAGCTCTGTCAGCCTAAGCCTTGCCAATATTTTCAGAAGTTTGAACATCCCCAGCTGTAACAACAAGCGCGTTGACCAAGGCTACCTCTTTCCTGTGACGCGTAACCAGCAGTGGATGTCCTCAGCCTACCTCTCCTGTTCCCAGAGCCCGAAAAGTGACTTTATTACCTGAAGCACCATTCAGGGAGTTTTGTTTCTACATCCTCTTTGTGGCTTTTTCCACCCTCTTGAGATTTCATTAATTGTCTTAACCTTTTTTGCTTGCATCAAATACAGACATATATGCTAGTCTTTCTCTGGAGAGGAGTTTTTAGTCCTTTCTCAGCATCTCCTGATTGTCCTCTCATGGTGCTATATGGCATTCTTAAATGATTTACACATGCAAAGTTTTTCAGAGCCATATTTTTAGCCTTCCTCCTTGCTTCTACCATCATCTTCTAGTTTCCCATATTGTGGTACACTTAAACTCTTTTTTTTTTTTTTTTTTTCCCCTTTTTCCAAACCCCACAATTTGCCTTTCCTCCATTTTCCTCAACATAATGCAGATTACTGCATTAGTTCTGGAATCTGGAATAGTTCGGCTTCTTAAACTCCCTTTGAGGAAAGTAGTCTTGAATACTCATAATCTTCTAGTTCTCCTTCTCAGTATCCCCAGTTTTTTGGCTTTATTTTTTGTGAGGGAATTGGAAGAATGCTGTGTTTCTTAACGTCTGATTTTTTTTCCTCCCCCTTTTTTTTTAAAGATAGAGCAGCATCTCTGTCTTTGAAATACCTTATTTTGGGCTCTTTACTATGAGGCTTAAATTTTGGAGAGTTCTAAATCCTTTTTCCTCACTTAGTTTGTACTATTCTCTTCAATATGTTACACTGAAAGGCAGGCCCTCTGTATCATCTGTATTTACTGTTTTTTGATACAGGTGCAGTTCTTATTTAGTTCCTCCCATTTCATTAAAGCAGCCTGTATCAGAGCTTGAAATGTTCTCTTTTTTTTCCTCCCCTGAAACAAAATGAATGAAAGAATCTTCAGACTGTCCCATTTATTCATAAAGGTTAAATAGTAAAATTAGGTACCTGGGTTTGGGGAGGTGAGAGAAAAACGTTGATCTGTTTCTTCTGTGCTGCTTCCTATATTTGTTTGAAACAACTAAAGCAGAGAGGAAGGTGTGCCCTCAGTATCTGAGAGGATCGTCTCCTTTACGCCTGCTGGGAGCTTTTTCTGCTTCTTCTCCCTCACTCCTCCACATTTTATTTTTTCAGATGTGTTCCCGCTTGCTGGTTTTTATCCAAGATTTATCTCTAGGTCAGTGAGCCCATTCTCAAGTTCTTCTATCTCAGCTTTAATCCTTCTCAAACCTTTCCCTTCATTAGTGATTCTACAGATCTGATTGCCGAGATTAATTCACTGAGGTCCCTTCTAATAGCAGGGGCTGATTTGTCCTCCTGCTTCCGTTACAGCAGCCATCTCCCCTTCTGCTGTCCTCATACGTTGTTCTGAGCTCTTTAACCTCTAGAGAGTTTCTTCTAGGGAAAAGAAAAAGGCTTTTGAAACTGGTCCTTTATGTGGGCATCCATTCTGCAAATAAGGAAATTGATTTTTTTAAAATTAAAGAGGTCAGGGAGTGGGAATGTTTGCAGGTTGTGCTGTTTCCCCCCCGCCAGAGCTTTGCCCTCGGGCCGTGGTCGGCTCTACCAACACTGCCCCATCGACCACCTTTTCTCACTCCCGCCTTACCCGAAAACCGTCACTGTGCATGCTCGGTTTGGAGCTCGCAGAAACTACAGTAATGATTGGGCTTTGTGGATTATATGTAATGCTTTCCATTGAGAGTTGCACTGGCAGAAGGCAGTATTTGATTTCCAGTGGTGCCTTCCAACCCCTGCCATTCTGTGATTCTGTGACCAGAGCTCAGGGGCTTCACTGGTCTTCCCTCTAAGCCTTGGTTTCAAGCAGGAATGAGCGAGATGAGAAAGCAAGAGATGCTGGTGACAGATGTCGGGGACTGAGAGTGTTGCTGTGGAAGCTGCTCTTGGCTCTTACGTTGAGAATGAAGGTAGGAGGCTTGGAAGGAAAGAGGGAAACAGGGTGTTGGGAATATCATTCTTCATATTCCATGGTGTTTGTTTCTACTGCATTTGCCAGCAGCTTTAGTGGAGCTGTATAGTGAATGTTGTAAGAAGTTTTAGAAATAATTTTTAAACTTCCTTTTTTGTCAAAAAGGTATTTTTAATAAAGAGAACTATTCAGTTGTGCAACCTAGCTTTTTTAATCCCTGTTGAGTAACCGCTGAATGCTGCTTAAAGAACACAGCTGGCTTTTTACTGTACCGATAACTGCTAATAAACCTCTAAAGAGCTTTGAACAGCCTCTTCATGCAAAGAGTATCAGTGTAGATAGTGTAGTATGAAAGCTGTAGTGAGGTGGTTGTGAATTGGAGCTCCCCAGTCATTCCCCAGATGCCTTCCACCAGAGCTCACTTGTGGCGTCTCTGTATCTTCACGGGAGAGTGTAGGAAGCTGGAAGGTACATGTCAAGAAGCGTGAGGAGGTCCCTGGGGACTGGAAGAGGCAAGCGTTCTACCTGTCTAAGGGAAATGAAGGGGTCTGGGGAAACACAGGCTCAACAGCCTCAGCTTACTTACGGCAAAAATTATGAAGGCTTCTTCAGAGCCATTTCCAGGGAAAAGCCGACGCAAAGATTTATCAAGTTACAAATGGTGTTTGAGCAGCCTCATTGCCTTTGATGATGAAGTGACTGGCTCTGCAGATGGGAATGGGGTGGTGGACACAGCTTACCTTGACCTGAGCGAGGCTTTCAGTGCAGTCTAAAGACCCCTGTGGCTGGCTGGAGGGGATGTGGGCGAGATAGATGGACTGCAACCTGAGAGGAAAGCTGGCTGGGCTGTTGGGCTTGAAGGAGGGTGATCAGAAGTTTGAAGTCGTAACTGGTGTCCAATTACAAGGAACATTCCTCAGGATTACTGGTGTCTGTAGTAATAGCATCTTTAACAACAGCCTGGACAAGGATGGCGAGCATCCTCCCCAAGTCTGAGGGTAGGGGCTGCCAGGCTGAAGGACCTCAGCGAACCAGAGGAACCTTATGGAGTTCAACAAGGAGAAATGCAAAGTCATGCCTGTGGGACAGTCTACCCTGATAACAGGTAATACTGTGGCCTCTTGGCTGGGTGCTTGCCAAAAGGTGTGGTATCAGCGTTCCAGACCTTCTCCTGACGGGTGCTCGGGTATTTAGTTGTTATGTGCATAGAAATAGAAGCATATCGGTAGGTAAAGAAAGAGAGAAAGCAATTGCTGAATGTACGAAGGAGCAAAGAATGGTCGGTGCTCTCAAATACTGCCTTTTTAAATGATTGAAGTTGAGCCCCCAAAATTGGTAGAAATATTGTGTGTAATCTGTGTGCCTTAGTTTGACACTTGTAAAATGGGGACAATACCTCATGCCTTCCCCTTGCAAACAGGCAGTCCTTTTTTGTACAACGCGTCAGTATTTTGATGACAAGCACTGAAGAAGAGTGCGTAGCGGTTACGGATTTTGTCAAAATCATTTTACTGTGTACTCTGAATCAATGTGTCGAGCTTCAAAATGCAGTACTGCAGAGGTGCCGAGCAAATCAGAAACATTAATTCTGTCATTAAATCTAGCAG
The DNA here is from genome assembly GCA_013400135.1 of Rhinoptilus africanus. Classification (NCBI taxonomy): domain Eukaryota; kingdom Metazoa; phylum Chordata; class Aves; order Charadriiformes; family Glareolidae; genus Rhinoptilus; species Rhinoptilus africanus. Next base: position 124,844 of record VXBO01000493.1, read on the forward strand.
AATTTTTTGGGCTAAGGAAAGAAATAGAGCAGTATACTATTACAGTCAGACTGTAGCAACACAGGTATGTAAGGGAAACAGAATAAAATACGTATATTCTGTGTAATTTTGGATACATATGGAATTTTGTGGTGTTATTCACCCGCGGGTGGGTGTGTAAGAGCCACCGGTAGCTGCCTTACTCTGGCTGAACCAGAAGAGGGAGCGGCAGTTTTCTGAGAAATCGTAAATCCAAAGCTGTGCTGCAATGCCCCGTGCTGATATGCAGAGGAGATAAAGTTACAGTTTTCCATGTCAAGTGACCTTGCCTTCTCTTATGCCTCAAAGACAAAAAGTTTTCTTATACGCAATTCAAAAAGAATAGCTTCAAAAGAAAAGAACATAATCCATTTGAGCGATCTGTTAAGCCAAGCTGTTGACAAAGAGGAATGTCCTTTCCAGGATGTCTGAGGAAACCTTAGTAATTACCACATCTATGATAGTTTTTAAAACACCGACAAGTCAATTAAGAACAAAGACTTATATCTGCAAATTCAGCTATTTTGTCTGTAAAATCAGGAATGTCTAATGACGGATCTGTGGCTTTCTGTAGTGGAACAAGCCTAGCCCCAGTTCTTGGGTAAGAACAGACTTGGATTCCCTAACTTAAAGGACGATTTAAACAAAATGAATCATTTCCAGTTTTTATACAAGCAAACAAAAAGTAAGGTTTTTCACAATTCTGGAAACTTACTAAGTGTTGGATGTTTATAAATAAATAAATAGCTTCAGAAATAGTGAATATCTGCGTGTTGATGTTGCCATTTTACCTCAGTATGCTGAATATGTAATGTCGGTTTTCTTGTAATCGGAACTTGCTGTGGCACAGAACCAAGCAAACATCTTCATGTGCAGGAGAGATCATTAAAATGGAGAAAAGTTCAAGCTGAATATCAGGCTTTGTATTTTTGTTCTTACTGAATGTTGAAACTGTAATTTCTGTTTGCAGTGAAATTCTGCCTGCAAGGATTTCAAATTAATCGATGTCAATCATGGAAAGCCGTAGGTAATTTCCTTTACTAATTAGCTGGTGACTTTTCTCATCGCATGGCTTGGCGCAATTTCAGTAAGATTTTTCCAAGCAATAAATGACATGGATGGATGAACTGGGCAGGTCTCTTCCTCGCTGTATAACGTGCGAGGGTGCAACTCATGGGGTGGGCAAGTTGAGTTCATCTCTTAGGAATGAATTCAGTTCGTTGGAAAATGTTCTTTCAAGGTGGCTTTTTGTGACTTTTAGTACTAAATTTAGCTTTTTTTTGGAATCTACGTGTGAAGAGATCTGTGAAAGGCTTATAGTTCATTGTCATGTCTCTGATTAACTTGTAGGAATAGATTCAATGAGACCACAAGAGGATAATCTTTTAGCAAGAATATGTCATTTTTTACATGGTGTAGGTAATACAAAGATATAAAGTAGGAACTTTGAGTGGCAGAGCTCCTGGCATAGGTGCTACAATGCCAAAATTGTGGGGTTTATATTTGTTTGGGGAGGGGGAAGGAAGGTTCTTCTCCATGTCCTTTGAATATTATAAAGTAGTGTGGAAGCAAGGAATATAATTGCTGTGTGGGATAGAGGGAGTCTATTCCCGGCTGTATTGTAAGATCTCAGAATGCAAACTAAGCCTCTCGTCTCATCATTTCATTTTGTGTTTCAGCTTCTAAATGTGATGATGAAGTCAAGATGAAACCGTAACTGGATGGCAGAAGGTTTTATTAGGTTGTTACTTTATTAAATTTAATTTTCAATCTGTTTGATTTCTCAACTATCCAGTTATAAAGTAAGCAGCAAAGAATATAGGAAAAGATGGATGAGGTGTGATCACAGGCAGGAGAGTTGTAGTTATTGCTCTGAAAGAAGCATTAGACTACGTCTGTCTGTCAGGGATGGCTCTGAGAGGAGAGATGCGTATACACTGGCTGTAAGACAAGCTGAACTTATGTCCCAGGGTGGTTCTGGCTTGGCGAGGTCCGAAACGCGAACCTGGAAGAGCTGCTGTTGTGACAGGAGTTGAAGCAGCTTTAGCAAAGGTACGTCAGATCATCATGAGGAAGTTTCAGTGACTTCACAGTACTGCTTATCTCTTTTTTTTTTTAGCTTTTTTAAAATTTAAGTTGAATTTTGGTATTTATTCACAGTTAAGAAACAATCTGCAGTTTTGTAATCTTTCTCAAGAAGGAAGGAGTCTCATGAAACACGACTGCGCAGTGATTCTGTGCTCCATGTGCAAAACATTGACACACAGGCTGAGAGAGCTGGGGGAGTTCAGCCTGGAGAAGAGAAGGCTCCGGGGAGACCTTCCAGCCCCTTCCAGTCCCTCAAGGGGCTCCAGGAGAGCTGGGGAGGGACTCTGGATCAGGGAGGGGAGCCATGGCACGAGGGGGAAGGGTTTTACACTGGCAGAGGGGAGATTTAGATGAGATGTGAGGCAGAAATCCTTTGCTGTGAGGGGGGTGAGCCCCTGGCCCAGGTTGCCCAGAGAAGCTGTGGCTGCCCCATCCCTGGAGGGGTTCAAGGCCAGGTTGGACGGGGCTTGGAGCAGCCTGGGCTGGTGGGAGGTGTCCCTGCCCGGGGCAGGGGGGGGCACTGGGGGAGCTGTGAGGTCCCTTCCCAGACAAACCAGTCTGTGATTCTGTGATTTTTTTGGATATCAAACACTTCTCCACCAGCTGGAATTGTTCTCTCTTACAGCGTGGTAGGAGTATTCCTGAACAAAATGAAACCAAGCCTACTTCATGAACTATTTATTTCTTTGATAAATAAAAGATGATGTTGCGCAATGCTGCAAGAGGTGCCTGGAGTTACCGCTCGGGGCCAGGCCAGCGCTGCCTGTCTCTGCCCAGACTGTACTTTCATAACAACGACGGAGCGGCTCCACTCAAACGGCTGCTGGTTTGCGTGTGTGGACCTGGTCGCTGGATCCCTGGTGGCCTATCGGTCTCTGGAGCGTGACTAGAGGGCAAACGGCCTGTTCTGCTGGTCTGTGGTGGGTGCCTTTTGAGGAGCTTGGTTTGTTGTCATTGCTGAACCCTCTGGCGTTATGTGTCCGTTAACCAGATCCATTTCACCATGCTCTCCTCAATATTATTAATCCCTATTAGTCTAAGCATCCTTTTACATAAATTTTCAACAAAGATGTGGGATTTTTCCATATAACTTTTTTTTCCCCAGTTCCTAAAGATAAATATTATTTATATTCAGTGTGACTTATCCATGGGAAGTGTTGATACAGATTCTTGCATTTGTTTATTACATTGACAGATGTTGAAACCATATCGCTCCATCCTAGAATTATATTCCAGCTATGAGTCATGGCTTTATTTTTGAGGGATTTTGTGTGCTAAATGTTGGCTGGCTTATATAAAACCTACCGATCTATGGGGAGTTGTTCTTGTGCGTGATGTGTACAAATGTGATCAAACTCAATTCGGTGAAGGTTAAAATTGCCTCCCTTCTGCATCCTCTTCCCAGCCTCCGGGGTTTTTCTGTGGCTTTGCAAGGGTGGCTTTTGTAACGTGGCTTTGCAGCTCCCAGTTCTGCGCTATGTGTGTGAAGTTACTGGTTCTGCGAAGGCATAGGTTTAACTTTATTCGTATAAGCATTTCTTTGATGCATGAAGTACCTGTACTGAGTGTTGGCAGATCTATGTCTAGTGTTGTTAGTACAGTCTCTTCATTGGGGTTGCGCTTGCTCTTCCTTTTTTCTTCTTTCCTTAAGGAAGAGCAAACGTCTAGTACTTCATAGAATCACAGAATCATAGGGTTGGAAGGGACCTTAGTAGATCATCTAGTCCAACCCCCTGCCAGAGCAGGGCCACCTTAGAGCAGGTTACACAGGAACGCGTCCAGGCGGGTTTTGAATGTCTCCAGAGACGGAGACTCCCCCCCCTCTCTGGGCAGCTTGTTCCAGTGCTCTGTCACCCTCAAGGTAAAGAAGTTCCTCCTCAGGTTTAGGTGGAACTTCCTGTGCTCAAGTTTGTGCCCGTTACCCCTTGTCCTATCACTTACTAATATGTCCTATTACTTACTAATATTTTTAATGGAAAAATTATCTCTGCTTTGTAAGAGGATTGATTTTTTTAAGCTGTCATCTCTTTAGAGTGTTCTCTTCTTCAGACTGTTTCTATCACATGCACAGAAACTTTTACTCTCAATGTGCCTATGAGGACATTTTTTTTTTAAACATCGGATATATTTTTAGATAACTCATGGACAATATTTGCTTAAGCTTCCATTTTTAAATGACCTATTTGAGGGAATTGTGGAAGTCTTTGCTGTGAGATCTTTCTGATGTGGAAGGATTTATTTTTCCTTTTATATCATTGTTTTCTTCTTGGGGATGTGATTGGTATAGAACCGACCCACACTCTCTTAGTGTACAAGACCAGCCCCGAAATCTAAGCAAGTGAGGGACGCAATTTTACAAGAAGCTTTGACAAGGTGTCCAGATCTCAGCAGAAGGTGTTTTGTCTCATTTAAACAGGTTTTAAAATCAGCATCTTCTGTTAGGTGAATTATGATGAAGGGGTGCGTCAAGCCGTTTGTTGTACTTTGGGAGGGATTCTCAACCACCAGTGCTCCCCCGAGACAAAAAAATAACGCCGTGAACTGGACCTTTGCTCCATTCTCAGAGTAAGAAATGAAGATCCCAGGTTGCCTCATGATTCCAATATCCTGATTTAAAAAGAGGGATTTAATTTATGTTTGTGTTTTCTTTTGTTACAATTTCAAGTGAAGTAGTAATACATTAATTTATACTGAATGCAAAGGAGTCTGCTTTTAACTTATATTAAAACACTTTCTTTCACAGATACCACAAGAATTAGTAGTGCATGTAAATGATTTATTCGTTGCGTTGTTCTTGTCTGATGTAAACGATTGAGTCATCCACTTACTTAAAGTATTCCTTGAAGTTATTCACAGTGAAATCTCTGTCTGATCACTGAGTTGCCAACGCTGTTTTATTAAAAGGACTAAAAAGCTATGGAAAGCATTCTTGGTGGGGTTTCTGCTTTTTTGCTGGTTAGAAAGTCAAGTTCAAAAAGCGTCTGTATTTTTAATTAGTAAGTTACAGGAACAAAACTTGTTTGAAACTTTTACAATGCTGTGTTATTAAATGCAGACATCTAGAAAGACTTCAGTAGCTCAGAGTTCTAAAATGTAAGCAAAACTTGAATTCTAGGTATCTAAACAATACAGCTGCCTCTAGTGCCGTCTGCTGATCCAAATGGCTGATAAACGATCCTTAGCTGGGACGCGCTGCCTGAAAGCTGGCCTGCACCATAAAAGCCCACTTGGAGTTTATAAGCTGAATGTCCAGGTATTCTTGCTCTTCTCTTTATTGACAGTCAAACAAAGAGGAACTTTTTGCTCACTGCATGTGCCAGAGACACATCCTTGCTGTTAAATGGAGACATTTGTTTCGGGTTATTCTTTGTATGGCTGACAAAGTTTACCTCTTCTTGACACACGCCAGAAGGAAGATCGTCGCTTCAAAATAGATGTGAAGTCGTGAAAAGAAAACTTCTTTGTTTATTCTCTGCCGCAGCTGGGGAGGGAGCGCAGTGTTGGTTCCTGTCCGTTTCCATTGCGCTTGGGAAGGGCTGAGCCAGGGTAACTGCAGGAGCCGCACTTGGAGCCGCTTCCAGAAAATTAGGGCACAGTGAGAGAAAACTCCCATGGAGCAGAGGCTACTTTGAGAGCACGTAATGACAGCGAAGCAGGCCCTCTCATAATCATTTGCTTATTAATTCAAGGCAGTTTTCTTAATTTTCTTCCTGTTTTCCTAGGAGAAGCATTTCCCACGCTGCACGTCGTAGTGCTTCTGGTGTTATAGTTGCGGAAAAGTATCATGCGCTGACTTTGAGCTTTTTGACTCTGTATTTTATAAACCCGTATTTTGACAAAACTGGGATGGCTATTTTAGTCACAGTGTGACAAGCTTAAACTGAAAGAGGAATTTTCATTTTACTAAACAAATTGATCCAATTTTTAATTGGGATAAATTAATTCTTTGGATGTGGACCACTTTAAAAGAAGTATTTATAACCTTTCTTTTGTCAGATTTTCCAGGAGTTCTTATGTATTGGAGGAGGAGTATGTAAGCTTTTTGGGCACTTCTGAAAATCCTGTCGTGTGATTACCTGCATTTTAAAGTGACTAAATTACATTGATTTGAAATCTGGTCTTCTAATTAATTCCTTTTAAATTCGATAGGATAATAAAAAGTGTATTCTGGAAAATTACAGAATGTAAATTTGTTATTCATGTCTGATTTAAACAGACAAATGTAAATTGTATGTAAATTCAATGCATTCGTGTTTAATATACCTGTTAAACGGTTATTTCTTGACTGGTCAGTGGGTAAGTGTTTGAAGTGCAGGTTCTCAGGCATTGCAGTGCACAGGAGGTTAATGTCAGCTCTGGGTTTTGTCCTTCTTTTCAGGACAGAAAAGCCTGTCGGTATTTTGTATCTGCACTTGGCCACAGTAATGATTTATCACAGGGGGCTTTTTCCAAATGGTCCTCTTTAGGACACTGTGCATGAAAGAAACCCCGGTGCTGGCCTTCCTCCCGCTTCTCCAGCGGGGAGAGTGAGCAAGGGGCCGGGGAGGCCGATGAGGCTCCTGTGAAAGGATGAGGGCTGTGGGGCTGCGGAGTGGAGAAGCCACGGAGGAGGAGGGTGGTTGCCTTGGCTGTGTGCAGGGTGTCCTCCTGGCCTGGCATGAGCTGGCACCGTCCTTTGGCCTGTGCTGGGGATAAAAGGGTGCTGACAACAGAGAGGATGGCGTGGCCGTTCCTCTTGACCAGTATAGCAAGAAGAGAACGTTGGGAAAGAGCTCCTGCCTTTTCCTTCCTTCATTGTAAAAGCCCCTTTCAGGGGGTGTGGATGAGTTTCCTTGGGTAATCACTGTGTGCTCTCAAAGATGTCCACAGGCCTTGGCTGCGGCTTTGGTCGAGGATTAAAGAACTCTAATTGATCACAGTTTCTTTGTGCTGATGCTTTACTTCCTCCGCATTTGCAGGTAAGTTGGGGAGAATCTTCTGAAGCCTGTTGGTGGTACTCTAGAGATGAGTGTCTGTGTAACAGGAGAATGGCTCCCTCTTATTTCTGAACGGGAGGATCTCAAGAAACCTGAATTTTTAACTTTACAGGTAGCTGGTTTGCAGGCAGTTCTATGTAAGAACTGTGATTAAGATGATTGTGGACCTACATTAACTTGTTGTTCTATTGGTGCGTGTATGAATTTCTTGTTAGGTGTATGAACAAAAAAAATCATAATTATCAAGCAACCAGTACATTCTTGACATAAAAGTTCCTTTTTACCTTGCTGTCTTCCTTTCTTCTCCTTACGATCTAACTAGTGTGAATTCCTGATTCGTATAGTATTTAGCATATTTGTGAAGTTACAAGCAAGTTAAAGTAGCATTGCAGAGTTCTCCAAACTCTTAATGTTTTAAGTGAATTTTCCTGAGTTACCAGTATTCTGACTTGAAGTTAAAACTAATTTTAACTTTCCAGTGTACTTTCCAGCGTTAGAAGTCAGTAATATTTCATTATGGTACACATTTGTTTGTGCTCATCATGTGTTCTGTTTGTAGTAGAAACACTCAGTCACATGAGCACTTTTTTGGGCTGGAAATGTTTTTCTAATTAGCGAGTGCTGTGTGGTGTGGTACTTGGCTTTCTTTGGGTAGTAACGTAAAAATGTATGTAAAATAATGGCAACAAAGAGGTAAACCCATAAAGATGACCCATTTTCATGACACCAGATGATATCAATTCACCAAACATCCTCTCTGAAAATAAATTCAAAACTCTATCTCCCGATTTAGCCTGTATGTTCCAGAAAACGTTGTGGTTTTCAGATACCGATGTGAGCTGTAAGACAGGAGCGAAGCCAAGAAGCCTTTGCCAGGAGTGGTTCGTTGCCAGCTCGATCGTATTCAAAGACCCCTTTTATTTCGTGTCATGTCATTCTGATGTTAAAATTATGGCAGTTGCTTACGTGCGTCAGTAATGCTAGGAAATGTTCATAAAACGTGGAAGACGATTTTTTACGGAAATTTAGCAGGGTGTAAATAAAATGCAAGCTAGGTAAGGTGACGCTGCTGCTTTCTTCTCGCAGTGCCCCAGACCTCTGCAGCCACTGGGCAGATCTGTAGCCCCTGGTGTGGGGAGTTCTGCTCAGCAAAACTCCTGGAAAGAAAAGGCAGATAACAACCCCAAAAGTGCGATTTCAAAAAGTTCCTGAGCAGCCGGTGTGTGAAGTGCTTAATCATTGAGTATACGAGGAGCCAGACCACTATGATTATTTTAAAGTAGTAATTAAATCTCTGTAAATCTGCCTTATATGTAAAGATTTTAACTCAGTTATCTAGTTTCCGGTTGAATTTTGAAATGTTGCAAGTTAAAAATTAACATTTACAAACGTACATTACAGACTCCTAAAGGGGAGGTGAAGGTGGGGCTTGCTTTCTGAATGGGATGAGTAGGGTTGATGGTGGGCGAGGGTGGTCCCGTGGTGGCCGTGCCACAGGCCAAAGCAGGAGCTTGCTGGGGTGGGCACCAACGTGTCACAGAATGTGTTGGGTCGGGAGGGACCTCTAAAGGCCATCCAGTCCCCCCCCCCTGCAGGGAGCGGGGACATCTCCAACTAGATCAGGTCGCTCAGAGCCTCATCCAGCCTGGCCTTGGATGTCTCCAGGGATGGGGCCTCCACCCCCTCTCTGGGCACCCTGGGCCAGGGTCTCACCACCATCTCCTCCCAGCACAGCGAGTAGCGCTCCACGGCTGCTGTGGGGATGGGAGGAGGGGAAAGAAGCTATAAAACATGCGCGGAGCTGGGTTTGTAGGACACATGAGAGTCCTGAGGCTGTTCTCAATGCTGTATTTGTCACCTGTCTGTTGTTTGCAGTAAGCTGTAAAGAAAAAATGTGGATAATGAAAAGGTGCTTAAGATTACCCACTAAGAATTTGCTTAAAATGTTTTCCTGTATAGAGGAACCTGCTCAGAGGTCTTCAGGGTTGTTTTTCTAGACTTGGAGCAGTTTTAAACAGCATTTTAAGTGAAACCTGCTCATAGAGTTTCTAATATTGTGCCATAGCGGAGCTGTTTAGTGGGACAACGGAGTGATTAACCCACAAAGCAGATAATTGAGTTGAGTGATGATCAAAACTTAAATGTGTATTTCTAAACTTCCGATACAATTTGTGATTTCCCCCGATTTAAAACAATCAACAGGAAGGCTGGTACTCACTTTAGGAACAGCTCTGTAACAGCTTTGTGATAAGTTGCCTGTAAAGTGAGTGTCTGCCCCCCTGTTAGCTCTTACCTTGCACTAATTGTCACATTGAATTGGTACAAAAGGTAACAGAACTCCACAAATTATTTTTTAATCTGAAAAAGGTCAGGATAACTTTGTATTTCATTCTCTTTAGTGTTATCTGTTTGCTTGAAACTCAAGGGGCGATACATACTGAATGCAGAGTGGAAAGGAAATCAGAGCTTCCAGAGGAAAGATCCTGCGTTGGGGGTGATGAACAACCAGTGAGAAGGGAGCGGTGGGAGAGGAGACACCTCAGCAGGACAGCCCGAAGTGCAGTCAGTCTTACTCTAAAGGAAGAAAATAACTTCTGTCTTCCATGTGGAGACGTAATAGCAGACAAATGATTTTCACAAATAGTGGATTGACATAAATGACCAGACTTCGAAGAGTGAAAGCTGATGAGCAGATGGGCATAAAATGAGTGTCCTGCACCATGGCCCTGAACTGCAGGTCCGTCAGTCATGGAGTTCAGCAGGAGACCGGCTCCTAAATTTCACATCGGGTGGTGGCTGTTACAGACACAGCCCCCAAGCCCTGGCCTCCGCTCCGGAGGGAGCGGGCAGCGCAGCCGAGCGGAGCCGTGCTGGGATGGTGGCCGCTCTCCGACCTGGGGACTCTTGCCCAGTGCCTGCACCCAGTTTTCTCGGGGGCCAGGGCAGGCGAGAAGGCGCCGGGCACCACAGAAGTCTGTTCTGGATGTTTCACAAGTGTGAGGGCCAGGACCTTTTATAACTTGGAAATACTCTTTCTTAGTAGGAAATAAGTAACTAAAGGGTGAACTGTACCTTCTGTGTAGTGAATCCCTCAGCTGATGAAAGCAGACGTGCCCGCTGCTGAGCGGGGAGAGGATCTGGGAGCAGGACGCACCCAGGGGCCACGTTGATACCCTCTTTGCAGAAACCTCTGGGTTTGGTGATGGCACATTTTCCTTCCCCCAGTGTGACGTAGGAAGTTCATGTAGGCCTCAGCCTCTGCGTCCAGCTGTGTGATCACTATTTATATTTTAACTACATAGGTGCAGTGTTGTTAAAATTGATGAATAAAACATGCAGTATAAATTCCAAATATTATTAGTGATGCTGTTTTTTACTCCGGTTCTTCATCTTGTCATACAGCCACCTTCCCATGTTAAAAAAAAAAAAAAGGAAAAAAGGAAAAAAAAAAAAGAGAAAGCAAAGGATAATAGTTTGATTAACATACATTTTAGACAGAATGGGTGTCTCTGACAAAGTAGTGATTTGTTGCCAATAGAGAGAAATGAGGGGGGTGAGCCCCTGGCCCAGGGTGCCCAGAGAAGCTGTGGCTGCCCCATCCCTGGAGGGGTTCAAGGCCAGGTTGGACGGGGCTTGGAGCAGCCTGGGCTGGTGGGAGGTGTCCCTGCCCATGGCAGGGGGGGGCACTGGGGGGGCTTTGAGGTCCCTTCCTACCCAAACACGTCTGAAATAAGGTGCCACTTTTTCCCCTTGAAAGAGAAGATTAATTGTATCCCAGACAACAGGTGTCTGTTTCTTTCCAGTGGCAATAAAAGGACTGATATGATTAAGGTACAGATATCTCTCCCACTGATGCCTGGACTTACTTAGGATTTATTTTGCTCCAAAATAACCCAAAAGTTGGTTTATATGCTTGCTTAAGCAGTGTGTGTACCTGTACATGCCAGGGAAAAACCCTCACTTGTCCTTGTGTCTGAAATTCCTGGGCAGCGGTGCTGACAGTGGGGCTCGCAGGAGCAGGGCTTAAACTCATAAATTTATTATGGCCGGGGCTTTTTCTTACTGTGTTTTTGTACAACCTGCCAACACAGTAGGACCCTCATTTCAATTCATGCTTCCAAGCACTGCAGTAGTAAAAATAAACACAAACACACTTGCATGGGAAGAGAGTTCGTTTTTAATTCCGCAGTTGCTCTTGGTAGCTTTGTGGCCCCTGGCCGCGTGGGTGGGGGTTTTTTGTGGTTTTTCAGAGCCGGTAAGAGGTGTGGGTAATTCATCTGGGGTGTCTAACAAGCAGGCAGCTGTACCTTTGTGTTTTGAGGGAGGTTTATGAACTGTGTGTACGATCACACGCAGTTCAGCAAGTGTCTGTTCTGTGCTCCGAAGGAGATGGAGTTCTTGTCAGAAAAATGTAGAAGGAGGAGGAAAAAAGGCACTTTTTGGAAAGGTGCTGGGGCACTGGCCAGGTGATGCTGGATCCCAGTTGCAGCTCCCTCCGTAAACAAAACAAAGCCGTAATTCATACTCTGCTGAAATGACCTTCCTTGGGGAGAGGAACCTGTATGATAAATGGACAGACTTAAGTATGTTTATGAATTGCCAAAGCCTCTTAAGCCAAATTGCTATTTTTACTTCATTAATTAGAACATCTCCATATTGCAAACAGTGATGGTTTTACCCCGAACCAGATGGCTTGCTCGGTAGGAAATCTAACAACGTGAAAACACCAAATGCGCTATTCACTGATTAAAGTTTTACTTACGTTTTTACATTGAATGAGTTTGCATCTCTCTTCCATTATAAAATATGAAAAATTATAGCTTACACATTAAATAATATAACGGCTAAGGCAAAGCACAAAAGGTTTTGCCGGGCAGAGTGGCAAAACGGGACAGGAGCTCTGGGGTTCTGGGAGGAATAACCTTCAGCGTGACTCGGAGGGGGGTTTGCAGCGCTGGGCGAGGGGGGAAGCGGTGAGGAGAGCTGAAGAGGTTAATGTTTCTTAGGGGATCTTTTGTTTCTTGGCTTCAGGGTGCAGTTATGGGTGTTGGAGCGCGGACGTTTAACGTTTTTAAAAGCTGCGTGGTCTTTTTCTGAGCTTAAAAGTCCATGGAAATGTGCGTGCCTCTTGAGTTTAAGCATTTACAAAATGTCCTGTGGAAATGTTGATTTGCACGTAGAAAAGAGTTAGCTTTTAAATTATTAGTTATGGCAAACAATCAAATATAAGTGTTTTTTTTTTCCTTTTTAAGATGAAACACACCCTGCACATCCCTTCATCCTTTCTTCCTCCTTCTCCTCTTCTCTACCGTTTTTGGATGTTAATTTGGTTTTGTGGGTATAACAGTGCCAGAGAACATTAACGGAGGAGTCTCACCTGGGATGTGGGAAGTCATGGGAATGAGTGCTTCATATTTTATTGATAAGCACTGTTCAGTTTGCATTGCGAACAACAAGCTTTAAATCATTACTGGCTTTCTTTTCAACTAAATTACTTATAAAAATGTGTCTTTGCTCACTGAGGAAGGAAGTCAGGATTGGTTTGGGGGTCATGAGGATCTGAGGACACATCTATGAAGGCTTAAATAAGGCTGAGTTTTTACATTGTGGTGCGCTTATGCATGTATATATTTTGAACTTTGTATAATCTAGATCATTAAGCAGTGGGAGTGGTAATGTTGCTGTGAAACTTACTGACGACAAGTCAAAGTATAATTCTGTTCTCCAGTGTAGAGGTCTTATATCGTATCGTTACTAGCGAGAGCGCTGTTAATTGTACGAATACAGGGATTTCCAGGGGGTTGGTGCGCAGGGGGCACTGGCACAGCTGGGGCTTCAGCCTGCGCTGCGCTGTCGTTTGGGCGGTGGATTTCACTTCTGAAATTTTAGGTGTCTGATGTGATGTCTTAGAATAGAATCATGGAATCACAGGGCTGGTAGGGCCCTCTGGAGATGATCCCGTCCCCCCCCCNTGATGCCCCCCTGGATGCCATTGGCCTCTTGGCCACCAGGGCCCAGCGCTGGCTCATGGCCATCCCGGTGTCCCCCAGGACTCCCAGGTCCCTTTCCCAGAGCTGCTCTCCATAGCCAAAGCGTAGGGGGAAATACCTATGTGTTGTGAAAGGGCTCTCCGTTTAGGCTGTGAAACCCTGACTCTGGGGAGGGAAGGGAAGGAGGGCAGAGGGATTAATGTCACGAGGGTTTGTGTGTCTTCATGAACTTGAATAGATTGGAGGGTGTTTTGTGATGAAAATGTTGCCTTTTTAAGTCTGGCTAATGCCTGGCCACACAGTTTTAATATTGTATTTAAGGACTTTGTTTTATTTATAAATGGATGATTGCACGCACTAATAGTTTTCCTTATGTTACTGAAGTACAATCATCTATTTATTCATTCATTTCTGTTCTGTTTGATTCATGATCGTGCGTACCTGTTCCCCACCCCTCACTTATTGCAATGTAAACTATGGTTGAAGGAAGAAAGCTCCAGCTTGAATTTAATAATGCTCTATAGTGCATATTTTCTGGTTCAGTTAAATATTCTGAATAAAAAGAAAGACATCCCTGCTTCCTCTCTGTGCCTAAATCATCATATTTTTTCAGGTGCCACTTACTAGTAACTGGGATAAAATTAGAATGATGCAGCAGATCTATAGATGCTAAAAATAGTTTAGGGTAGCAGCAAGAATGCATCGGAAGGTATATTCTGCGTCTTGTTAGAAATCTGCTTCCCCTTGTTCTTAGCCATTTGGTGTCTCTTGGTTGTTAGGTCACTGAGATTTGCAGATGAAACAAAAGAAGGTGAATTATCCCCATTACAAAGTGCAGCAATAATAAGTTTATCTGTGTTCTCACAGCAAGGCTATGAATTGTCTAGTTTCATTTGATTTAAGAAGTAAAATTAAGTTTAACTGTAATAATGGCTTCACTTAGACATCTCCTTTGGATCGTCACATCTCCCAGTTTCTTCTTATCTGAAAGTATCCTGAAAATTTTCATCCTAGTCCTTACTGGTGTCAGTGCACAGCCCTAGCACGCTCTGCGTGGCCAGACTGCGCCAGATGGATTCTCTGGTTTACATGGGCAAAGCACAGGTAGAGGGCATGAAATCCGCCAGAAAAAAAGAAAGAGGAAGTTTCAAGTTAGTCTGTTAAGTGGGAAATAATCACAACTCCTGGAGATTTTGTTTTTCAAGCGTGGGCTGATGAAAAGCCTTGCAGCAAAGGGAGAGCCTCCTGAAAACAGGTTTCGCCATTAGTCTCAAAGTAGAATCACAGACTGGTTTGGGTGGGAAGGGACCTCAAAGCCCCCCCAGTGCCCCCCCTGCCCTGGGCAGGGACAGCTCCCACCAGCCCAGGCTGCTCCAAGCCCCGTCCAACCTGGCCTTGAACCCCTCCAGGGATGGGGCAGCCACAGCTTCTCTGGGCACCCTGGGCCAGGGGCTCACCCCCCTCACAGCAAAGGATTTCTGCCTCAGATCTCACCTAAATCTCCCCTCTGACAGTGTAAAACCCTTCCCCCTCATCCCATGGCTCCCCTCCCTGATCCAGAGTCCCTCCCCAGCTTTCACGGAGCCCCTTGAGGGCCTGGAAGGGGCTGGAAGGTCTCCCTGGAGCCTTCTCTTCTCCAGGCTGACTCCCCCCAGCTCTCCCAGCCTGGCCCCACAGCAGAGGGGCTCCAGCCCCCCCAGCATCTCCGGGGCCTCCTCTGGCCCTGCTCCAACAGCTCCGTGTCCTTCCTGTGCTAAGGACTCCAAAGCTGGACTCCAAAGTATTTAAATTTGACTTTAGGGATTTGTCATTTTGGGCTCCAGTGACACGTCATAGGAGAACCCCTTGGCAATTGGCACTTGGCAGCTGGATGTTGCTGTCGGAGCAGGTGCTGGATTGTTCCCTGTTTGCTCCCTGTTGTGGGCACCCTGGAAAAGAGAGGATGGTGCCTGTTAGCCATGACAAAATGGTGCAGTGAAATACAGCTGGAATGGCCTGAGCAGATGAGTGCCCTCCTATGCTTTAATTGCAAGTATAAGGATAACTAGCTGCATGCTGCGACTGCTTTATTCTCTTTGAAATCACAGTATTTCAGCGCTCTCCTTAATACTTAGCTACTCAGGAAGTGTGGAAATATCATAGGCACGTTAGTGATGGGGATTTCATGAGGAAAGAGAAATTTTCTTGCTGAATCGCAGCAGCAGTAGTGAATCGGAAAAAGCAGGTAAGGGTCCCGTCCGTGCAAGTGGACTTCCCACGATAAAAATGAGCTGTTACCGCTACGTTCTGCGTCCGAGCTGATTTTTCTAAATTGTGAGATGTGGTAAGGGAGAAGTGGGCTGGAGACAGCTGTTTCTTGGAGCCACGTGCTGGAGACAAAATGGCTGGTGGGTATTAGTGCTGCGAAATTGCAGATGAAGAGCTGCCTGCAATTAACTTATTTCTATTGAGTAGAAATTAAGCAAAATACAATGATTTTGACTGGCTGTTGGGCAGCTGTTATTGAGATGGAAAAAAGGGAAGCAGACTTAATTTAAGTAAATTTACAAACAAATCTGCAGTTAGTACTGAAAAATAAAAAGTCTTTCTATTCAGAAATAGGTCCTAGATATATTTTTCAGCTGTGCGATTCTGGGATGTTATTTGTGTTCCTAAACTCATGTTGACCAGGGGTTAGACCTGGGTGCTCGTGCGAAAAAGATAGCATGTACAGTATGTAGATGGAGCGCTTCAGTTTTTCTTTTCTTGTTTTTTTAAATTACCTTTTCCCTCCCAAAATAGTTGTCTTTCCTTTTGGGAAGCCTCTACCTTGAGATTTACGCGGAACTGGTTTTTCATCCACTGAAGGAGAATGATAGTTATTGACCTGCAATACTGAGAAGTGGGATGGTTTGGGATAAATAACTTTAAACACTCTTTAATTTTAGGTCCTTGTGGGTTCAGCTCAGACGAATTTAGATTTTAAAAGTCTTTTTTGATAGCTATATATTGAATGCTCGGCTGAATTGGCCTTGTTTTGCAAATGCTACGTTTGTTGAGAATAGAAATGCTCTGGAACTTGCAGACGCTCTTACCCACAGCCCGGTGAACGATGTCTTTTCATCCTGCTCGAAGGAAATATTTAGGGTTTCCTGAAGGGTGAGTAGAAGGTGGGGAGGGAACCACAGGTATGGCCGCTGCGGAACACTGACAGGTGGATGCTGTAGCTTTAAGGCTGAAGGGTTTCAAAGTTTAAGTGTTTCAGGTCATGAATTGTGGTAAGATACTTTTAAGTTGGTTTTGTGCAAAACTACTGGCACAAAATTCACGGGACTGTGAAGTCAACAAGACTGAGAACTTCTGTGATAACATTTGCTGTAATGGGCCCTGGGATGTGAACTGTGGAGCTTCTCACGGTGCCTTTGATACTTGTCCCTTTTCATCTGACGAGTACAGGCTCTTTAAAGATTTTTAAATTTTAAATGTTTTAATATGGTGTGTTCATAATACCATAAGCTTTAATTTATTTCCAAATACTCTTGAGGGCTGTGCATGCTTACGGGAGAAGCAGAGCTTGGCAGTAATTGGGTGTGCTGTAATTCCGGGTGAAATGATTTCTGAGGTGTGATCGGCACCGGACTGTGGGAACGGGGAAGCGTACGATATTCAGGGCAGTGAGTTACGCTTCCTGCGATTTGCCCCATTCCTCTACGGGCTGTCGGAACAGGGAGTACGGCTCTAACCGTACCGTCACCCCGAGGAACTGNTCTTGTTTTTTTAAATTACCTTTTCCCTCCCAAAATAGTTGTCTTTCCTTTTGGGAGGCCTCTACCTTGAGATTTACGCGGAACTGGTTTTTCATCCACTGAAGGAGAATGATAGTTATTGACCTGCAGTACTGAGAAGTGGGATGGTTTGGGATAAATAACTTTAAACACTCTTTAATTTTATGTCCTTGTCGGTTCAGCTCAGACAAATTTAATTTAAAATTTAGATTTTAAAAGTCTTTTTTGATAGCTATATATTGAATGCTCGGCTGAATTGGCCTTGTTTTGCAAATGCTACGTTTGTTGAGAATAGAAATGCTCTGGAACTTGCAGACGCTCTTACCCACAGCCCGGTGAACGATGTCTTTTCATCCTGCTCGAAGGAAATATTTAGGGTTTCCTGAAGGGTGAGTAGAAGGTGGGGAGGGAATCACAGGCATGGCCGCTGCGGAACACTGATGGGTGGATGCTGTAGCTTTAAGGCTGAAGGGTTTCAAAGTTTAAGTGTTTCAGGTCACGAATTGTGGTAAGATACTTTTAAGTTGGTTTTGTGCAAAACTACTGGCACAAAATTCACGGGACTGTGAAGTCAACAAGACTGAGAACTTCTGTAATAACATTTGCTGTAATGGGCCCTGGGATGTGAACTGTGGAGCTTCTCACGGTGGCTTTGATACTTGTCCCTTTTCATCTGACGAGTACAGGCTCTTTAAAGATTTTTAAATTTTAAATGTTTTAATATGGTGTGTTCATAATACCATAAGCTTTAATTTATTTCCAAATACTCTTGAGGGCTGTGCATGCTTACGGGAGAAGCAGAGCTTGGCAGTAATTGGGTGTGCTGTAATTCCGGGTGAAATGATTTCTGAGGTGTGATCGGCACCGGACTGTGGGAACGGGGAAGCGTACGATATTCAGGGCAGTGAGTTACGCTTCCTGCGATTTGCCCCATTCCTCTACGGGCTGTCGGAACAGGGAGTACGGCTCTAACCGTACCGTCACCCCGAGGAACTGATTTGCTGCTCTCTGATGGTCAAAGACTTGCATTTTATACGGGCAACATTTTTTAGTTGTAAATAATGAAATAAAAACTAGGGATGTTTGAAGGACTGGTAACACGCGGTGAGAAATGCCAGCAGGCAGAGTGCTCAGAAGGATGCCGATATTTAGCGTAACAGCACAAGTCCATGTACATTTCAGTGTAATCCAGAATTCTGAAGGTCTAATAATAAAAGCCATTATATAGGATTATTTTCTGCAGGAGATGCTGATTTAGTGGGATGTAAGGCAAGAAACTCAACTTTTATGTTGTAATTGTGCCATTATAGGGGGAAATCAAGCATATGTCATTGAAGAATCGTAGCTGGATATACCCCAATAACCATACTGTAAATATACTCATACTTCAGTAGTAATTTTGTGGTTATGAAATAATTCACTAGAAAATACCAGGACACCGATGTTAGGTATTATATGTTTAAATTTTTCTTTAGATAAATTCTGTCAGAATAACGTGGAGTATATTCGTTTTTGAAATAACTGTTTTGAAGACTTCAGAGTTACTTGGGAGAGAAAAGGGGTACATCCACTGTCGTAGAAGTGCGAAGACTTGTGTGCCAGAGAAACTTTAACAAAAGTTCAGATGTCTCGTCTGGAAGTTCTTTAACAGCCCTCTGGCCAGCAGTCTCTAATACGACTTGATGTAAAGTTGGAACGCGTGGAAGTAATCTCTGAAATGAAAAATGTAGCACTTAATGTTGTGATAATACACCGAAATGTCACTCGGTAGCACATGCTCTGTGGGAGCAAGGCTTTAACGGTTTTTAAGTGTACAAGTTATAAACTAACCTTTAGCTGATTATTTCTTCACAATGCACATGTGGTACTTACAATGACCGGGGCTATTTCTCCCCTTTGGAAAAGTTTCTTCATCTCTTGGGGGTGCCCACGTAGCCCTCACCTTTGGGGACACACAGGTGTTTTCACCGTGTGCTCCACCTTCTGATCCACTCTTGGTAAAACTTCACTTGTATAGCGAATCTTGATGTATGATTGTGTTTGATAACCCTGCAATCTTACCCAATATTGATAAGAACTTTCTTAAAAAGGTTGCTGAAATGAAGGAGCGCCCCTCTGTTCCCCCTGGAACAGGGCAGGCTTCTGCTACGGTAATAAGTCTAAGTAATACAATTTAATCTTACGCAGTAAAAGTTCATGTTTTCAGGGTATTGCGGTCTTAAACTACTGTTAGCCCACATGAGGAAATTGTGTGTGTTGCTGCCTGTGCGTGGCTGAGTTGAATTTTGTTTTCCCCAATAGCTTCAAATCTTGCAGCCTTTTCCCTTCAGAACAGCAGTGGTCCTTAATAATAAAAATCATAAAAAGAAATAAACCCCTGATCCATACCACGGCATTGTAGTACTTAAGTTCTTAACATTCACGTCCGTATTCTAGCAGGCGCGTCTGGGTCTCCTCTGCCGCAGAGCATTTCTCGCGGCACAGATGTCTGCCTGTGCTGTAATCATGATACATGATGGTCAATTCTTCTTCTTTAAAAGAAATTCCCTGAAAGTAATTTATTTCAGAAAAGCTGTCGGAGCACATAGTTTTGCTGGTGTTCATGTAGATTCTCCTGCGTGCCTGTGCTGTGGATAGTGTGAACGGCATTTTCTGGGGTGGTTGGGGGCTGTGTGAGGCACAGCCACTGCACAGCAGCACATTGGAGTTCTGCTGGGTTGCCTCTGCTTTTTTCATGTGTTCGTAATTCCGACCTTCTCGAGAGGGATCAAATATGAAAATCCATTTTTGGGTGGGGGAAGATACCCCCTTCATCTGTTGTGAACAATACGTTAATAAATGCCATGGGGTAATCAAAGTAAACATCACTGGTTTAACTAGGACATCGTATTTTTGGGTCTTGTTTAACGTCTTTGTCAGCGACACGGACAGGGGCACAGGGTGCACCCTCAGCAAGTTTGCCAACGACAACCAGGCTGTGTGGGGCGGTGACAGGCTGGAGGGAAGGGGGGCCATCTAGAGGGACCTGGACAGGCCGGAGAGGTGGGACTGTGTGAACCTCATGGAGTTCAACAAGACCAAGAGCAGGGTCCTCCATCTGCGTGGGGGCAACCCCAAGCACCGACAGAGGCCGGGCAGTGACTGGCTGGAGAGCAGCCCTGGGGAAAGGACTTGNTGGATGGGGCCCTGAGCAACCTGGGCTGGTGGGAGGTGTCCCTGCCCAGGGCAGGGGGTTGGAAGTGGATGATCTTTAAGGTCCCTTCCCACCCTGACCGTTCTGTGATTCTGTGCAACGTGGTGGATATTCACACCAGTTTTGGAGAAAGCCAACATACTTCTATAGAGAAGACAGAGCTCCTGTATTCACTATACACAGTGCTCCATGTACAGCACTGAATTAGTCAACACGTATTTTAAATAAACCCAATATTTGCAAACCCCAGTAGGTGCAGTATTCTGCAGTGGTTGTGCAGACAAATACAGCAGTATCATACAATTATGTCTATGTGGGTTTTTTTGGTCTGAGATTCAGCTTAAGTATCTGTTAGCAACTCTCGAGGCATTAGTTTCTCGTTCTGGGATCATCCAGTGTTTCTCTCGTGGATGCTGTCGGTAACACCACAGTTGTCTTTGGCACTGTGTGTGGGTGCCCTCTTTCTGTTGCAGGGCAAGAAGTGATTCCTTGCTGAAAATGAAACTCTTTGGGGGGTTTCTTGGGGATCTTGCAAGTAAATCCTTTATTTTAACCTAACTTAATTTAAAAAGTCATGCTCTAGTGGGCATGGTGGTTATGTAGGATTTCCCTTTGACCTGTTAAGGTTTAAGAATAAACTGATGAAAGTACATGCTTTTGGGTTTTGCCGCATTTAAAATGAGTTGCTAATTCAGATATAGACGGTAGAAAAAAAATAATTGTAATTAGGCTGTTTTATTGGCAATGACTTACTGTAGTTGCCTCCCTAACCTGGGCAGGTTTGAGGGGCTTGGCCTTGAGGTGGGACCACTGCAGCGTCCTGCGGTGTCAGCTGCTGCGTGAGGAGGTGTCTGCCCTGCGTTCTTCTGGCTCAGGAGACTGTGTAAGAAGTGTTTAAAAACCAAAAGGAATGGTTAGGCATCTCTTTACTAAAGAACATGCGCTGTTATGGTTTGTTCAGAATATTTTATATATTAAGAACCCAGTTTTAAAGATGGTTGTCTGCTGATTAGCCCTTTAAAAGTTTTGCAAAGCGTTTTGTCTTTTCAAAGGTAATGAAAACGTAGCTTAAGCTTTGAAATGTTTTCAAAGCAAAACTGGTTCTGTCTTTCTTTGCAGGTGTGCCCTGTGTCAGAGTGGGGTTGACACCTCGATTATCCCTACTGACAGGCTGAAAGATGTATGGTCAGCCTTTAAACGTGGGGCTGGCTATTGATGCGTGCTCCGTTTGCAATGAACGAGGACGCTTGTCTGTTCCTGCTATTAGTCACCGTGGGTGACACCTAGTTACATCATGGGAACCAAAACATTGCCTTTGAAATAAGATGTTTTCTTGGAATACGGCTGAGTCCTCCTTGGTGGAATGCAGCTCGGTGGCCTGGGGCTAACGCACAGTGCAGGCTCTTGTATTGCTTCCATGCGTTTGTGAAAGCCTTGATGTTTCTTTTTGGGGCATAGATGTACCTTTGGGACACGGTTCCTTATTGACTCAATCCATAGAGAGATGGGGGGGAATGGCAGGTGCCTGAGAAACTCCGCGGCTCGCTCCCCTTAGTGCCTTTTAAGTTCATTTTGCTGCAGCCTCAGCCCTGGTTCGAAGCGTTCCTTTCAGCTCGGGGTGAAGAGGCAGAACGTGAGTCACACGGAGACCGCGCTTGCTCTCAGCAGCTTCACACAAACCTCTTAGGGAAGGAGCGAAATGATGAAGAGTAAAGCTCGAAGTGACCTGACCCAAATCAGTTGGCGTTGCTTTGGGTGGCAGGGTTGGACCTGCGGAACACCGGAGGTCCCGGTGCATGGTGCCCCATGAGCCGGGTTCCTGAGGTCGAGGACACACCGTCCCAAAGTACTTTGCTTAAAAGACAAACAAAAAAATCTTTAGGTTAAAAAACAAATCAGAAAAAAAAAAGCAAAACCAACACGCATTTCTGAATTATCCTGTCTGTGACTCAAGAAGAGGTAAATGAACATCTGTTCAAATGAAACGTATTTTCCTTCTTTTGCACCCTGAGTGTTTTTTACTCTTCAAAGGCTGAAATGGAGCCCTAGGAAAGGATTCAGGGATTGATTTGTTCTTGTACTACCAGGAGTAATAAGGAATCTGTGGGCTGAACTATGCAGCCAGTCAGTATCCCTCTGTCCTTTAATGGAGATGAGTAAATATAATTACTGCCCTGGTAATGCCTGATGTCAATTAAGAAGAAAGGATTGGGTCTGATTGTGTAACGTATTTGACTGTTATAGCTAACCTTAATACAAGATGTAGCGATCGGAAAGACTTAATTTTCATTAATTGCTCAAGCAGCTGTGTGACTTAAGAAATGCAAGAGGAGTTAGGTATAAAGATGATGCTATTTTTATGTAAAAGCAGATCATGCTAAAACTGAATATGCACAAATTATTATTTTTGCTTGTTATCTCCTCCTCTCCAAAACCCCAAGGAACTGAACACCCATGAGTATGGTAGTATGTGTAGAGTTTAGGAATAGGATGGATCTTCTTAAACCACGGAGAAGGGATTCTTTTGTCCTTAGGAAACAAAATAAGTATATTTTGAAGCGTGCTTTTACCTGCATAATGCAATCTGCATATAGCTTAGGTTGCTAAAACTACTCGGTTCCTATTGTGTTGTGAATCAGGTGTGTAGGAGAGGCATTTCTGGGGCCCTTGGGGTGGAAAGTCCAGCAATGTCCGGGGCAAGAAGAGACTTCTGCACCTCCACGTGTGTTCACAGAGTCCGCCTGTGGCCTCTGAGAGCAGCAGCAGCGGTTTCCTGCCCGAACGCCGCGGACACGTGTGTGGCTGGTGACGGTGGTCTCTGTCCCCTGCCTTTGAACTTGAACCACGTGCGTTGACAGAACCGTTACCCAGGTGCTGGTACTTCAGGAGACTGCACAGATGGCTTTGGTTCTTTGTTCCTCGCTAGCTGTAAAAGCAGTGCTCTGTTGAAAAGGCTGTGGCTTGCGCCGTCAGTGCGGGTGTCCCGCACAGCGGGCAGCGGTGGGAGGAAGCGGGTCCATGTCTGTGGCCACGGGTGCCACGCAGAGAGCTGGGCTGGCCAGGCAGCCCCGGGGGCTGGCTTAGTGATAAATGTCGATGTGGGGATTAAGTGAGGGGGGTCTTATCGCTACAGAATTGAATTCTCCCAGGCAGGCAGGTGGAGTGTATCCGTACAGGGATGCGGTGGGATTACTGGGGGTTTTTACTGTATAAGCAGTTTAGTTCCATTAAAAGGATTGAGTTTTTCTGTTGATCCTGGGAGGACAGCAACTTTATCGTTATTTGAGGTTATGTTATTTGCTTGAGATTTGCCCAGCTTTTTGCCATTAACCTCCACGAGGATCGTGGAGTGGGTGAGTTTGCGTTTTAAGGAGCAGAAGTGGCAGTGTGCTCAGGTATTACAGCATGAACTACTTCAGTTTAGATTGCCCAGTGCTATTTAAATTCAGAACCACCACGAAACGGCTGTGGAAGAGTTTTATTTGTCAGCATCTGTGATCAAAGCCTGTGTAAACAGATTAAAACTGTGTTTATTCTGGCAGACTAGACAGCAGAGAGATGTATGGAAAGCTCTCGCTCTCCCCACTTCACAGTTGCTGCTAGTTGGGCACTCGCAAGCTTTTACCCAGTCTCCCCAGTTTGTTTTCCTTGAGCACGGTTTCCCATTCAGCCTGGGTCCTGATTAAATAAATATATCTAAATATAATATACCTGCAAAGTGGTGTGTGTGGTGAGGGAAGCGGGGGTGATGCTGTGCCTGCCCGCTTTTGTTCTTGTATACGGTTGCATTCAGATGACCAGTGTAGTGTAAGTTGCTAACAGTTTACGGCAAAATTCTTTCACTTTCCTCCACTTTCAACTTCTGTCAGACTGTCCTCAGCGCGCCGCAATAGTGGATGCTGGGAGCCAGAGGAAGAGTCAGCTCCGGAGCATAAAGCACCTGGACGTAAAATGTCTCAAAAATCATTTTGAATGGGTGGGTCTGCAGTTCTCCATAAATGCAGGGGCTGGGGGATTTTTCCCAGTGGAGGAGTTTAGGGCTTTAAGTTTTTTTCCAAAGGAAATATCAAATGGTCTTACTTGCGGTCTGAATTTAAACACATCTCTGGAAATTGGCATTAATGCAAAGCCTGGCTGGTGATCGCATGGCGTGGTTTTGGTGGGGTTGTGTGTGGAATAGATTCTGATAAAATCCATAGTTTTCAAAGACTGGGAGTGCTGAGTGCAAGGACAGGTAAGTTAGGCGCAGGGAGGTGGAAACCGATGGTACTGTCAGTGGGATAATTAATATTCGCTAATCGGATATGAGGTCATGCACACGGGCATGCATACATACACTTGCAAATGAGAAAATAATGCCCTGGACAACAGCGGTGGCGGAAAGGTTGTGTTTGGAGTCAGACACTGTGTCAGGAAGGGCTGATGGAGTCTATGAGTGTGTGTGCAGTAAATCCTCAAGCAGGATGAGTGAGAGGGAGGTTTTTTTAGGCCAGGCGTCGGTGAGGTCAGTCGCGCCGCGCTGTAGTCAGCGCTTGTGTCTGCTGTTCGGAAAAGGAGTGGCAAAATTAGGCAGAATGTGGCAAATCACAAAGGGCTGCAGGGTGTCGGGGATGAAGTGTCACAGCCTGGAAGATGTGTCGGAACCGGGGGGCTGACTTCACTCTGCCATGCCATGATGAACCTGGGGACCATAAGTCTACTCAGTCTATACAGGGGTATGTAACATGCAGCATAGAGTGCGAACTGCGGTGAGGAGTGGAAATGGTGAAGAAAGGCATGGTGCCTTCACTGGGTGAATAATTGCCGAAGCAAACTGGATGGAAGGGATCTTTGGCAGCAGAGGAGCGGAGAGCTTCAGTCAAACCCAAATGAATGAAAATATGGGGCTCCTACGCAGCATTGCACGGGCCGTCCTGGATTTCAGCATCAATCTTACTTTAAAAGATAAATAATTTTCAAATAGAAAACCAGCATTGATTGGCTATATATTTATACACTGCACTTGGGTCACGACAACCCCAAGCAGCGCTACAGGCTCGGGGCAGAGTGGCTCAAAAGCTGCCCGGCAGAAAGGGCCCTGGGGGTATTGGTGGCCAGTGGGCTGGATATGAGCCAGCAGTGTGCCCAGGGGGGCAAGGAGGCCAACAGCATCCTGGCCTGGATCAGGAACAGTGTGGTGAGCCGGACTAGGGAAGGGATCATCCCNTCAGTTGTCTACAAGGAAAATGTCTTGCCTGTTCTTAATGTGCTGCTTTCCTGGGCTGGCTTCTTGCTGAAGACTGCTGCGCCCTCTGGATCTGAGAGGCTTGAAAATTGCTTCTCAGAAAACAAATATTTGTTTGCATTTAGCTTTGCAGCCCTCTGTAGATCAGGGAAAATAAGGTACGGTGTTTCCTAATGTTTGTATTACAATGCGCAAAGCACTTGAGTTGTTACGTGTTCTTTGCTTTAAAGAAGCTGGATCCGTGAAAGCCTGAAAAGAATGAGATAATCAGATGAATTTGTACCTGCTCATAAAACCGAAATACTTTGACATATGATTTGGCCATTATGTATTCAGGTTAAGTTTCCCTCCTTTTGACTTCTGCTCCATCTTTGCGGGAAACCTTTCAAGTTTATTACTGCTGGATCAAATCTTACTTCATCATTATGACGGAGCTGAGCTTAAATGTGCAGCAGCCGATCTGGAGGCATTTGCATTTTTTCTCCTGACCTTAGGGCTCCCTGTGCTAATGGGTGATGATGCCCCGGCCCAGGAGGGGCTGGCGCTCTCCTGCCACTCTCTACGGAGCTTTTTTTGGAGCTTGAGAAATAAATTGGGACAGATTTTTCTTTTTTTCTTCTTCTTTTTTTTTTTTAATTTTTCCTGTGACCTACTGCAGATTTGGAAATGGGGTACAAAGCTGAAAAACTAGCTCTCAGTTCATTTCGGCAAGGACAGTTTTTTGGGCATTCGTAATTCACTTGCTCATTTAAATCTGATAAGTCAAACGCAAATATTCTCTTACCCAGTATCTGCCGGTTATTTCAAGACAGGTCATAGTGCTAGGAATTCTTCAGAATATTTCGTCTAAGTCTCCAAACAAACAATGATCTTTTTTTTTTTTAAGTCAGAAAGCCACTTAAAATAAGGGATGGTTTGAATTCTGCGTATAATTTCATGCGTTTGTGTAATATGCTGCACATCTCTCTGCGTTTGCTGCTTTTTACGCACTTGGTCTGTGAGGCTTTTTAATAGCTGCCTGCTCGAGGAAGCGAACACGAAAACTTAGTCATAATTTATTTAATCAGCAGAACAGCTGTTTCAGTGCAAACTTTCATTAATAAACTTCAAAGTTTGTCTACATAAGTAGAATAATTTTAGCACTAACAGGTTGCTCCATAATCTTCTGTGTAGCAGTCATTTAAAAAGTGTAATTATTTTACATAATGTGATGCTATGCAAAACTTGGCCTCATTAAATTACATGCTCAACAGTCTCAGTTTTTTAAATTGCCGAGCAAAACAAAGATAAGTATAAACAAGTTTTTTAGCAGATAATTTACACCTCATCCTGGTAGTGGGGCAGCAGGAGGGAAACATAACAGCTAATTAAGTCGTGATAGCAAAGGTGGATGAACTGAATGTAAAGTCACTGCTGAGCCTGCTCGCAGGCAAGATTACAAACATTTCTAACAATATAAATCAACACACAAGGAAAATACATCCGTGCATGTGGTCTTGATTTAGTTTAAATCCTAAACTATTGATTTGGGTTATGTCGATAACATTTTCAGGTGAAAATAGCTTGTTTTCCTGGCAGTAAACGGAGCGGTGCTGGCGAGCGTGCCTGTACCCACCAAAGCGAAGTATCTTCAGGAGGTATCAGCAAAATCATTCTGGTGAAAAATTACACCCTGCAACCGATAGAGTCATGATGGAAAAAAGCTGGCTGGGCCTAGGATAAAGGAGAAGAAAATTGAAAGTTAGCCAAAAAGTGGGATGAGGTGAAATGGTCCATGTGCAGCACAGCAGGGCGAGCGGGTCAGTGGGTCTCCAGCCCAGACTCGATCCCGGTCAGCCACGGAGCGGGTGTTCTCCGTCCGCCTTTGAGGTCCTTCTTGCGGCTCAGCGTCGCGCGATGCCCGTCTCCGGCCCGGGGGGGCAGGGGGGCTGCGCTGGGCCCGCTGCTGGCGGGGGTCCTCCTCCCGGCCCCTCCGTGCGCATGAACGTATGGAGGTCACTTGGAGGAGAAAATGGGAATTACTGAGACTAACAGAGCTCTCCCAGATGAAATCCTTGGATTGACACAGTTCCTTGCCAAGTCCTGCTGGCAGCTGTGAACCCGGGTGGGGGGGAGCAGGAGGAGTTTCTGCAGCAGCCGCAGAGACACCCGGGGGCTTCACCCACAGAAAGGCATCTCCCGTCCCGGGTGTGACCTTCTGCTGTTAATGCGAATGTGAAGTCCCAGCTAATGAACGCAGCGGTGTTACCAAGATTGAGGCCCATAGAAGAAAATTTGGACATTGCTGAAATGTCTGAGCACAGGAAGGACACGGAGCTGTTGGAGCGGGGCCAGAGGAGGCCCCGGAGATGCTGGGGGGGCTGGAGCCCCTCTGCTGGGGGGACAGGCTGGGAGAGCTGGAGGGGGGTCAGCCTGCGGAAGAGAACACTCTGGGGATACCTTCCAGCCCCTTCCAGGCCCTCAAGGGGCTCCAGGAAAGCTGGGGAGGGACTCTGGATCAGGGAGGGGAGGCATGGGACGAGGGGGAAGGGGTTTACACTGGCAGAGGGGAGATTTAGGTGAGATGTGGGGAAGAAATCCTTTGCTGTGAGGGGGGTGAGCCCCTGGCCCAGGTTGCCCAGAGAAGCTGTGGCTGCCCCATCCCTGGAGGGGTTCAAGGCCAGGTTGGACGGGGCTTGGAGCAGCCTGGGCTGGTGGGAGGTGTCCCTGCCCGGGGCAGGGGGGGGGCACTGGGGGGGGCTGTGAGGTCCCTTCCCACCCAAACCATTCCGTCATTCTATGAAACGCTGTTGAACGAACCTCAGAGAACCCACCAGTCCTTGGCTGTTCTGGCACTGGTTGGTAGATGGTAATTTCACCAGAAGGACTCCAGCATGTCTGTCAGTCCTTCTTTAGAGATGTGGTGGTGTCCCCCAGAGTTTTCTGTACCCGGGGGTGTGCCCAGTTGTTGGAGTGGCCGGTGCTGCTTTCTTTTCTCCAGGACGGGAGGAGGATGTTTGTCTGGAAAAGAAGCAAATGTGGTGAAATGCCCCGTGGCTGATGGGTCTGGGCTGTCCTGTGCCGTCTCTTGACTCCGAGGCTTGTTTCTCATGTGAAAGATCAGCCCGTGTTTTGGAAATTTGACAGTTCTTTGCCGTGTTGCGCATACTCTGATTAAAGTGAATTTTCCTCATAACCTTTCCACGGAAGAAGTTTGTTCATGATTCCTTATCCCTGTTGCCGGCTGGAGTGCCACTCCAGCCGTGGGATTTCTCGCTCCTCCCGTCTTCTCCTTGCAAAGTTTCCTGGCGCTGTGAGGTTTTATCCAGCCTCTGACAGGGGTTCTGGGTTGGAATTTTGTACCATCTGCTGTACCACCCTCAGGTGCTGCTGTCCCTGGCGGCAAGATACAGGCAGAGCATGTGAAAACAAAGCATCAGACTGTTTCTACCCATAGTTTTTTAATGATTTTTTTCTTTTTTACAAGAAAAATGGCAGAGTTTTTGCCATAAGGCGATTACTTTTTGCTTTGATTTTAAAACAATTTGCATTGAGGCAATTGGTTATTTACCATGTAAATAACTTCTTAATTGTTTCTGATGACATTTTCTATCTCTGAGAAGCTTTATTTGTAGTTTTTTATCTCCTCTAATTGAGAAGGGATTTTTTTTGTTGCTGCACATATTAAGAGCATTATGTGATCAGGATAAACCTCGGTTTCCTTTCGCTGCCATGCTGGTTATTGATCTGTGCTCTGTGACTTGCATTTCTTTGAGGAGTGGGTTTCTTTCTTCACAAAACGCTCTTTCAAATGGACGGCTCGCGTAGCAGAATTTGCTGGAATATTGACGCAAGGGAAGTTCTTTGTTTCTAAAATTGTTTTCTTTCACTCTAGCAGCTCCTTGCCCTTGTCTGAATATTTCATTCTCCTTTAGAAATGATGGAGGAGAAGGGAACGCGTTCCTACCTTCTAGGATGTGAGTAATCCACAACATCTTTTTAATTGGCAAAAAATGTTTGTAAGCCATCATGTGTAATGTGCTCCTACTAGATTGATTGCACCTCCTGGTTGATAAATCAAAAAAAAAATTGCTATAAAGAGCTTCTGTAATTGTATTAATTAGAGAGATTTATGTCTGCTCTCCACAAAGCACTTTATGATACTGCCTGTGACTCGGCAGCGCTTGCTCGGGCTGGTGCTGCAGCGCTGGCGTGACCTGGCAGCCCTTGGCATGGGCAAACTCCTTCCCGACAGCCGGAGCTGACGTAGGAACGCTGGGCAGTTCCCCCACTTCCTTTTCTAGGCCCTTCTGTATCGTTCCCAACTCAATCCATCGTTGTGCAATACTTGAGAAGAGCCTTTCGTGGCGGTGCAGGGATTGCTGTGGCACTTCAGGCGGTGTGGGGTTGTAAAGTAGCATCTAATCTATCCAGGGATATCTAGAAATAATTGAATGGATAGGAAATCTGGCACTGATACAAAGTGGTGCTACGTGTCTGTGTATTGCTTTTCTTTTTGCCTTTTATCTTCTGGCCAGAATTTCTTGAATACTTAATGTCTTTAAAGCCCCATCCGTTTATTTATAAACGTGAATATATATGTGTGTGTTTATATGTATATGTATTACTACTACTGCTTGGGTAGCATCTGGAAAATAATTTCAGAAATAATTACTCATTCTTCTAACTAAATAGAACTGTTAACCTCTTTTTATGTTTTACTGTATAATTGCCTTAAGTGGGAGCCTGAGTGGTATTTATGATCAAAGGCCATAAATTGTGACTGCTTACACCTCGGAGGTTCTCTCTGTCGCAGTGTAGAGCTGCGGGAGCCATAAGAAAGATGGTTCATAAGGGTTTTTGGGTCGCATTATTCCTACTTTAGTATTTAAGCATAACTTCTAGAATTTAGTTATTTGTATTCCAGGAGGTAACAGACTGGAGGAAGGACTTTGGTTGCTTTTGTTGGAAATACCTTTGATAAAAAGTTGTAATGTGTTTCTGAACCCGTCAGTAGTGCAGTCACTGGAAACGGAATGGAAGGATTAATTCAGCTGCAGTATGAGAGTGCAGAATGCAACAAGAGCTGATGATGGAAAATAATACTCGGTGTTACATCTGTTTGAGAAAACAATTACATGCTGAGAAATGCAAGGTTTTCAGATGGGATTTTCTGTTTTCTTTTCCCTCGTTTTTCCTTAGTTATCTTACTGTAATTTCGCTAGCACATTCAGACTCAAACAGCAGTTAAATGACTTTCTTCAGTACTCAAACCCACATCATGGTGTGGAGAGTGATGACGGTTTTCATACCAGCCTGTTCAAGTGTGTTGAACTGTGACAATACCATGCTGATTATCACAGGTGTACTTAAAGCCAGAAGACCTCCGTTTCCAACTGCGTGTTAATTGTGACAAATCCTAATACAAATGCGCTGGTACGCTCTGCCAAAAATCACTTTCCCAGGGTGAGTCGGAGATGGATCGGTACGGTTGACCAAGGTGATTGAATTAAGTACCTCTGGGTAGGCGAAGCGTTGTGGTCGCAGGTGAAAGTGGGGACTCGCCGCCTGAGCAGCACCACTGGCTGCCAGCCTTCTGCTCTGTCGTCTTGGGAAGTCACTGAGAGGAGCATTAGCCACGGTGCCTCCTTACACTTGGGTGGCAAAACTAACACTTTGGTGTCATAGACCTATAGGATGTGTTGGGTTGGAAGGTCCCTCTAAAGACCATCCAGTCCCACCCCCTGCAGGGAGCAGGGACATCTCCTACTAGATCAGGTCGCTCAGAGCCTCATCCAGCCTGGCCCTGGTCGCTATGATACTAATGAAAGGTGTAGAAAGGACACTTTGGTCATAGCAGCTCTAACTCTAAAATACGATGTACTAGCGTTATACAAGAAAACAATGTTTGGAGTTCTAAACCAAGATTGACGTAAACCTTTGCAAGTACTTGAAATTTTGGCAGGTGGTGCTTGTGCTTCCCTAGGGAGGCTGGGCATCCACCAAGCAGAGTGTCTCGGAGGCAACAGCAGGAGCTGGCTTTACCACGTGAACCATTCCCATTCCGTGCCTGTGCCCGGTTGGCCCAGGTTGGCTTTGCCCGTGCAGTTACTGCCTCCCGGCTCCAGGTGCTGGGCGCACAGAGGGAGCCTCCCTGCTCTCATGCTGTGGGTGCTCTGGGTATTTCCTAGGGACAGGGCGTGCCTGGCGTTTGGATCCCCATGGGTACAGCCAAGGCCAAAACGTTATTTTCAACATGTAGATGTGGGTTTGGGTGATTTCAGAGCCTTTTTCCTTATGCAATAGGACTTGGAATCCGTAGTAAATCCCTTTCACTGTGCTCTTCCTGTCGTCGTTCAGGGCTTGCTGAGTGCTTGCAGGCTGCCTGTCATCAGAATAACCTATTTGGAGCTTCAGTCGCTTGTACCAATTTCTCAGCTAATTTTAGGACAGATGACCACTAAGCCATTCTAAAAATGCTTCTTGAACTTCTAATTAGAGGAACACGCACAAACGCAAAGACAAAATTTGCCCTACAAAATAGGTAACTCTTGTTGTAGCTCTCAAGAAAAGCGTATGTTGTATATAATGTTAATTGCTGTTAGTTAATTACATTTTAACATATTCAGTCAATTGGAATAATTAGTATATCTGTCATGCTTTTTATTTGAAGCTGAAAAGGCTTGTGGTTGCTAAAGGTCCCAGACAGCCTTGTTAGAGTATACAAGTATTTTATAATTTGCAGATGGAGGGCAAAAGCATGTTGAGTCAGTGACAACAAGGAGGGAATTGGGAAGTCAGTCACCGCGGACCCTCCTTCGCTCCCGTCCCCTTCCCTCGGCGCCACCACGCGTGCGCTGCCCACCAGGCACCGAAAGCTCTCCTGGACGGAGCAAAGGGGTTTCCCACCTGGTAATGAGTTCCCAAAAACGAACGCCTGTACTGTCTGTAGAGCTGGTCTTTGATTGCCTTTTGAAATACTCAATATTCTGGTTATTTTTACATTTTCCGACCTCTTCCCCCCCCTTACACATTTAGGGATTGCATCTATTCAGATTGGAAGGTGTACCAGTTTATAACTTGTTCTGCTCGTGTGTGCTACCGCCAGAGTCAATTCTGCGTTAATTCAATTTCATAGAATCATAGAATGGTTTGGAAGGGACCTCAAAGCCCCCCCAGTGCCCCCCCTGCCCTGGGCAGGGACACCTCCCACCAGCCCAGGTATCAGGTCCTCTGATTTTGATAGCTAAATTGATAATGTCTTATCATTGACTGGGTTTTCCATCTCGTGTATAAGGATAAATTTTAAATTTCTTCCAAAACAATTATCAGAATGCTGTTTTGAGTATTGGCTCACAAATTCTGAGGAAAACGTATGTTCTATCATCAAATCAATATTGCGTCCAATTATTAAGCCTATTTATTGTCTTGTAAAACACATAATGCTAACGTTTAATTCCACGTCAGTGAAGTTATTTCTGACTCCGGTGGTTTGATCAGCTTTCTCCAAGCCATCCGTCGCGGTTCCTCGGCCTTTATAGAGTGGGTGGGTAAAATTTCATCTCTTGTATCGCATTTGTGTTCCCTCACAATGCCTTCTGAAGAAACGAGTGCTTCTTATTTTGTTGGAAGTTGTAGCCCTGGCTCTTTTATCTGCTTATCCTGGGTGATTCTCTGTTGCCCCCATAGGAGCTTGGAACGCAATTTCTGAAAAATAATTATGAGTTGATGCACGTAGATTGCTGCAAATTAGTACCTTTCTGACTCAGAGACAGTAAACATTACATTCAGCTGATTACTTCCTACACTGCCCCATTAACTTTTATGTAGTTTCCAAAAAGACCGGCTTTACATTTATTTAAATGATTAAAATAGCGAACAAGTGAGGCTACTTCTATCCCTTTTAGTGACTACATTCAAAGATTGGTCACTAAAAGAGTTTTGGGGAGAGTACTGAAAATTTGGAGAGTAAATCTAAACAAAGTTACTCGGCTGAAATACAGTGAGCTTAGATGGGTTGTTTGGCTGAAGGTTTAGAAACGCTGATGTGATTTAACCCAAATGTCACCGACAGGGAATAAGGATATTGTCACAGACAAGGAGTCTGAAAAAGTCCAATTCTTTTGAAAAATTACTTCGCTAATCGAATTTTATATTGAGTTTGCATCCTGTCATTTTTCTTTGTTTTTAAATGAATATATATATATATATATTTTAAGGGGAACTATTACAGTCTGTATTTGGTCCGTTGAGGGATGTCTGCATTAGAGAAACTGAGAGTTACAGTGAATTTTAAGTTTTATTCTATCTTAAAGATGATGGATGTTTCAGTCCTTTTTAAATAAAAAGGTTATGGATGAAAAAAAAAAAGTCATTGGAATCTTCAACGTGAAAATTCATGTTTCCAATGGACATTTTTAAACAACCATCCTCGAGATTCCGAATTGAGTAGGGGTAGATTGACTTCTGCGTGGTCTTCTGTGTTCACCCTGCTATTCAGAGTCGCTGTATGGCTGCTTTTGCCCTTTCTCACAGCTCTTTGGACAAATTATGGCATGATGTTTTTTCTGCAGATGGCTTTCTGCTCTTGAGATTGTTCCTTAATGAGCTTGGATGCGATGCAGGTACTGCGGGTGGCTGGCCTTTGTTTATAAATTTAGATAATGTACTTATTAATGCCATTTTAAAGTGCACAAAGTAGAAAGCACGCACATCTTTTTATAGTTATGGATAAAATCTGTAATGTAATTTCATAAGCCTTAATGGAATAACCCAGCCGGCATGTGTACTCCTGTCCTGGTCTTTAGCTGCGTTAACAACGTGGCGGTAACGCTGGGTTCTGTGCTCCGTCGTGCCCTGTTACAGCCACGGCTCCAGAAATAATTTGTTCCTGATGTTGAACATTTATGATATTCAGGGTTATTTTCAAACCACGGGCTCATACCTTATGGCAGTACTGACTCCTCATTTGCTTTACTGCTCCTGTGGCCAGTGGGACTACAGTTAACGTATAACGAGGGAAAGCCCCTTATCTGTTTTAAATGGACGTTAATTTTCTGCTTTAGCTAAAGTATTTCAAAACACAGCCTGGCATTTCCATTTTCTTAAGTACATTTTTTTTTGTAAAAAGGAAGAAAGCCTTTTGATGACCCATGGATTACCAATTAGCAAATGTAATATTATATTCATGAAAACATTTCTGTGACTTCCATCTCCCCTTACTTTGCATTATAAACTGTACAAAGCTGAAATGCTTTTGATGTTTTGGGTTTGTGTGGGTTTTCTTTTAATTTTTTAATTTTTTTTAATTGGGGCAGTGATGCAAATGAGGGGGGCTTTATGTTTTTTGACATTTTTAAGTTTCACTGCTCAGCTTACCTCTGCGCAGTACCTGCTTTTGGTCTGCTCTCTCGACCGCTGAATGAAGACCTGTTCATCTGGGGGGTGTAAAAGTCTAGGGCTTTGCAGTAGTTTATATAATGTTATCTTTAACATTCATTGCAGAGAAATAATTCTGAGCGGGAATAGTGTTTTTTGTAAGTCTTTTATGACTTGTGTGAGTTACCGAAGTTGTGCATAAGGGATTCAACATGTTGGAACGTGGTTGCGAGCTCTTTTGTGATGACGCGGTGATTAATAACCCAGGTCTGTCCTATAGCTCCCTCAGTACGAATCTTCCACCCCCCACCCCCCAGCCCAGCACTCCCACGGGGGAGTCATTCTGGGGGGGTGGCTGCTTTATTCTGTCAGTAAACGAATACAGCTCTTAATGATTTTTATCAGAATAATACTAATTTTTATAATAACACTGATTTTAGCACAATAATAATTTTTATATTTGTTTTCTGAAGCAGAAGAGCCCCTCACAAGCTAAATAACTGGGGAGAAGTTTTGATGAAAATGACTCTTTTTAAGTCCCAGACCCTGTCTGCTCTCTCCTCTTGCTCCGTGGGGCTCCGGTTTGCCCCTTCCTGGGCTCTGCTTGCCCGGCGTGGCCGCTGGCACATGCCATTGCTCAGCCTGGACGGTCCCTGGGGACTGCTGAGAGCTCTGCTCCGTCCTCCGCCCGTCCCGAGCTCCCTCGCTGCACACGTGGGTCCGGCGTGCTCTCACCCCCTGCGGCACTCTGATTTTTATTTATTTTACATTTTCCCCCCCTGCGTCTTGTGTTCCGGGAGCAGGATGGCAGTTGGGAGCCACGCTGCTGTATGCGGGGATGCCGGGCTGGGCTGGGCTCACATCCGTTCCTACCCGCTGCGCTGCCTTTGTGTGAGTCTTCGCTCTTTTCCAGATAGGATTTTGATAACGGTGTGGATTTAAAAATATTGATGGATAAGGCATTGTAGTGGAGCGTGCTGTTCGAGCCGCGGCACAGCTGATGCAGTCAGCCCTTGCAGCAGATTTCCCAGCATGCGTAAAGCAGGCTGACCCACCCTCGTGTTTTTTCTGCCTTAAAAATTGCTTTGTCAGATAAAAGAACTGGGAAGGCGTTGAGTCACGTTGTGTGGTTTAGACCCTGCATTAGTTAAATCGAGGAACGGGAATATGGGGCTGCTGGCTTTTGCTTTTTATTGAAAAACTTGTTGTTTTTGCCGTTACCGTGGGCACCTGGCAGTGAGGGGCTGAGATTCGCTGCCGGCGGATGGTGGGGCTGCGGCTGCGTCGCGCTGCTCCTTGCAGACCGGGCTCGCTCTCGCCACCGCGCAGGGCTTTCCGCAGAGGATTCACTCGGTAGGATTGCCGAAACCCTCGGGATTTTCTTTTCCCCTCGCGAGCGGTCCGTTGTTGAAGGAATGCGGTTGTTCTGTGCTTTGGAGAGGATTTGGTGTGTCATTGGTTTTCAGTGGAGAGCTGGTAGAATAAAGCGGGGGGAGACAAGCGGGTGAGGAGGGACGGGAAGCAGGCGGTTCTCAGACCCATTTATAGCAGGAGAGACAGCTTTTCTGAAGCTGCTGCTAAACATGCTTGTGTTGAGATTACTTAATCCCTGTGTAACTGAGAGAAGGAATTAATAGCCGTGACTGCGTGCTGTACGCTTGGCACACAGTCACCCGCTCGGACAGCTCTCGTTGGATTCCTGACCCCTGGTTGGGGATGTTACCTGCTGATGAGACAGCATCTTTCTGAAATTAAAATAGTGTCTAGATCTTAATGGACTTTCTTAACACTGAGACATTTAAAAAGAAAAAAATCACAAAAGTTTTCCTCCCTCTCATTGATAGATACAAGAGAATATGGATCCCTGAGCCAGTATTTCACTGTGTCATTCATCTCCCTTTTGGCATTTGCAAGAAAATAACTGTTTTCTGTTTCTGATGGCAACTTCTGTAGAAGCTCCTTAACCAGATTTATCTCGGTCTGGTCTGATCTTTATTTTAAATTAACACAGAGACCTGTTTTCTAGCAATGATTTCACAACCCATTTGCTTTTGGTGACCTCTTTTGGATGTTGCATCCGAGGCTTTGTCAATAACTCTGGGGTTTCACCATGCTGACAATCGTTACAGCAACTGAGTTGATTGCGCTTCCACGAGTGATACTGTGTGCACGCTATTGTTTAAAGAGTAGGTCATGCCTATAAATAATCATAGAATCCCAGAATCGCTGAGGTTGGAAGGGACCTTTAAGATCATCAAGTCCAACCATTAACCCCCCCTGACAAAAACCCCTTCTAAACCCTGTCCCTCAGGACCACATCTCCCCTTTTCTGAAACACCTCCAGGGGTGGGGAATCCCCCCCCTCCCTGGGCAGCCTGTGCCAATGTTTAATAACCCTTTCAGTGTAAAAATGTTCCCTGATATCCAATCTAAACCTGCCCTGACACAACTTGAACCCGTTTCCTCTTGTCCTATCCCTTGTCCCCAGGGAGAAGAGCTCAGCCCCCATCTCTCTGCCCCCTCCTTTCAGGGAGATGTGATGAGGGCTCCCCTCAGCCTCCTCTTCTCCAGGCTAAAATAATAATAGGTATTGCAAAAGGAAATACTAACAACTACCTAAAATCATGCCTAAATAAAATAACTTACCGTATTGTTGGAACGACGGAGTCCTGATAAGCACACAGGGGTCAACACTATCAAGACTGTAAACTCAAGCACTTGGAAGTTTAAAAAACGTGGGTATTAATGTTCCCTTAGCAACAGTAATTTGCCCCTTTTTTGTATGTGTATTAAGATAACTCTTTAATTATGCATGGTATTGTTCCCTAGTAACCTTGCTCCTCCACTGCAGGGTATTTTGGGTGTGCTCAAAATTTTGATTTGTAGCAAAGAGAGGAAAAAAATTGAGTTCAATCGTTCAACTCTTAAGTGCAGGCAGTTCCTTATCTTCCTGCATTCTTCTGCCTGTTCACCACACATCTGTAATTCTGCAGGTACCAGCACCCACTACCTGGTGTTGATTTGTTTGTAATTTTTTTTAAAACATTTTTATTGGAAGTATTCATCATTTCACAATTCCTGCCTGCGAGGGAGAAGGTGCCCGCTCTGCCCTGGAGCTGCCTGCGAGAGGCTCCGTGTTTTCTGCTGCTTGTACTTGAACGTGTGGGGCAGATGGAGGGGTCAGTGGTCCATGGGGCAGAGGGTGAAAGGCTTCCCAGACCAGCCCCTCGCTCGTCCACCCACGTTACCTTCAAACAGTGAACGTGGGGCGTTGTGTATGCACGCGGGGTCTGCGTGGACATGCCCTTCTGCACAGCTTTAGCCTAGAAAGGTTTGGGTGGGAAGGGACCTTAAAGCTCATCTCGTCCCACCCCTGCCCTGGGCAGGGACACCTCCCACCAGCCCAGGCTGCTCCAAGCCCCGTCCAACCTGGCCTTGAACCCCTCCAGGGATGGGGCAGCCACAGCTTCTCTGGGCAACCTTCACACTCTTCCCGTTAGTTCTCAAAACGCTCCTCATTAAAAGCCACTGAAGGGTTGTGTGTTGGGTTCTGCTGGGTTTCACCCAAGCTGCAGCCTTCGCTGCAGCTGCAGCAGCAACGGGGGAGCGCGATCTCATGCCGACCAAAGGCGTAATAGATGCTGAGTCAGCAGATTCCTTTCTTCCTTCCCCACCAGCCTCAGTTGAGTCAGGAAAGTAATTTCCTGTGATCTTCCCCAATTACTATACTGTGTAACTTGCAAATGACTTGAGAGCTCCATACCAGAGTCTGGCTCCTGTGCAGCAGGTCTCAATCTCAAACCCAGTGGCTTTGCAAGGAATTGTCACCGTTGGTGTCCCTGAGAGAGCAGGACCCCGGCTCTGCCCAGCGTGAGCCGAACGCGTGCTCTCGGTGCAGGAGGGATGGGTTTGTCACGTCTAAGCGACTGTGCGAGAGAGATCCTGCCCTTTGAAGTCATCCTAAACAGCT
This sequence comes from Rhinoptilus africanus, assembly GCA_013400135.1. Lineage (NCBI taxonomy): Eukaryota > Metazoa > Chordata > Aves > Charadriiformes > Glareolidae > Rhinoptilus > Rhinoptilus africanus. Next base: position 163,424 of record VXBO01000493.1, read on the forward strand.
TAATTCCTACCTAGGCATGAAGTATTCCAGCAGTTCTGCCACTGCTGGGTTGGAGTTGTATCTCCTTAAGCTCCCTCGTGTGTTTTATGAATTCACTGCACTTAGAAAATACCTGTTTCGCTTCAGTAGGGAAGCTGACTTCCAAGAGAGCGAAACCTACTCATTTGGGGCTAAAAACTGACAGTTTGGGGTTTTTTTCCATTAAAATAAATAATATGCTTGTCTCTTTAGATTTATTCCATTGTAGAAAAATTCCAAGTAGGATTTAAGTTCCAGGTAAAGATGTTGGGTAAAAGCTTTCTGTCTTCTGAACAGCAGCTTGTGTTTCCTCCCTGCCAGCAGTGGTGTCATGGAACTCTCTTGCTCCTGTAAATGGGAGACCCAAGTTTTTGGAAGAGCTACGATCCAGCTGGGCTGAAGTGCAGGTCGATGCTTCGGTGCTCTGGTCTCCCTGGGACACCTCCAGTCATAAAAGCAAGAGCCGCTCTCTCCTGGTCTGGGGCTCCGGTCCCACACCGGTGGTGGCAGCTCTTCCTGCTCAGCCAGAGAGAATGAAGTTCCCAGAGAATGAAGTTTTATTTTTCACTGATTTTCTGAATGCGGGGGATAGGGGGGTGGTGCAGGCTCAGGTTTGTCTGGAACAAGCAGGTGGGTGAGCAGCGAGGACCTTCGGAGCCCTGCCGGAGATGGGGCTGGGGCTGAACTAAAACAGCCCATGCTGGGGTTGCGAGGGCAACCTGCGTTTTATTTAAAAGAGCCCAGTTATGTGAAAGCAAAAAAAAAAAAAAGAGTGAGCACAGGGTCCTACTTGGTCTGTTCCTACATCTGCAGAATTCATCCCACCCAGCAGCACTGGAGAGGTCAGGCAGCCCTCATCTGCTATTAGGTTTGAGGCCCAATTTAGTCCTTAAAGTCCTTTATTAATTTTTTTTCCTAACTTTTAAAACTCTTCCATCTCTGTCAGGCATGTACAAGAGTTTTTGGGTATTACGTAGCTCTTTGAGATGAATAAGGGCATTTTAAAGTTAATTTGGAACATCTGTTTATGATAGCGAAAGTGTATTATTAACATAATGAAATATTAGCTGCCTTTGGTGTTCAAAAGTATTTAACGGAAATGAGAGTTAAGCTGTTGTCTAAATCTCATTGCAGAGCACTGTGGAAAGAGTTACTCTATGAATTCAAGAAAAAATTACAAACCAGTTTCATGTCACCAAACATTCCGTTGTTTTGCCATAGTTTAGAAAACAAAAATTGCAATTTTGCATGATTTGGAAGTGTTATTTCAGAGATTTTTAAAAAAAATGTAATATAACCGAACTGGGCAGCATCTTCCCGTCCCTGGGCACCTCCTGGGTTACCCTCGCGGCAGGACGGGGCTGTTGGCCCGTCTCTCCAGGTCACCGACCCTTTGCATGTGTGACCCCCCGCGAGGTCGTATCCTCCCCCACCAAACCCAGTCCAGCCCAGCCTCCCGCCACCTCCGTACTGGGGGAAGGTTTGACAGGACCTGCCTATGGATTTAGTGCGCTGGGCCGACTCGGCATCACTCCCAGTAACTATGCAAAACCCCATATATTGAGTTTGTCTTCTGATGACGATGATGTGGCTTTTGATAAATACAGGGTTTTACTCCTGATTTTAATCTGTGACTTTCCTTTTGTAACCCTAGCCTTTTGAAACTTTCCATCCTTGTAATTATCGCTGAGTGTGTATTTATGGTTGGAACTCAAAGGTTTTTTTGTTTTCTTCATAACTTGGAGGTTGTCGGTGTGGGGTTGTAGCAGAGTGCCCTTTAGCAGTGATGATTCCATCTCTATGCAAAGCAGCGTTCAAAACCAACAGTGTGTATTACAAGTAAAAATACAGAGATAATGATCTATTAATCCTCCATTAGATTAATGCTCTTCTATGCCAGCCAAACTGTAGGAAGACTTGGTGTAACTAACCCCAAGAGGGTATCCCTGGGCAAATAAAGGCTCCTCCAGTAAGTCAAAATTGCAGTTGCATTTGCAATGTCGCATCCTTCTTGGAGCCAGCACAGAAAAGTGAGCAGGGAAAATGTCATGGTCTGTGGCCTCCTCGACACCTGGCCGTTGCGGTGGCTTCTCGGCCACGAGCAGCTGATACCGAATGCCAACTGCTTGCCCTGGTGGCCAAGAGGCCAATGGCATCCGGGGGGGCATCAAGGAGAGCGTGGGCAGCGGGGGGGGGAGGTCATCCTCCCCCTCTGCTCTGCCCTGGGGAGGGCCCCCCTGGAGCACTGGGGCCAGTGCTGGGCTCCCCGGTTNTGTCTGGGATTCGGTGAAATACGGGATTTTTAGGTTGCTTTCTCTGGCTTTGGGATGCTGACCTTTATGTGCAGCTCTTGTATGAGCAGGGAGAAATGCAAAGGTGACAGAAAACCGTATCACTGGCCCCATTCAAGGTGCCTGAACCTTTCCTTCAGGGGAACTGGGGGCTGGAAGCATTTTGCCAAGGGAAGAGGAAACAAAAATCCTCTCCGTAGCCTGGCCTGTGGTTGGGATTTTTTGGGAGTGTCGAGATACAGTTTTTCGGTCAGTTTATCGGTTCTGCTGTTGTGCTCCAATACACAACTTGCCTTTCAAGCCAGAGTAAGAGATGCAACTCTTGGGTAATAATGTTGATAAAGTTGAATTACTTTATGGCGTAATAGGCCCGCCCAGCAAATAACTTAGGGGATATATAGAGATAGAAACATATCAGAGTGCCGCTGCTTTTAGTATAATCAAAAAGTATAAATGCTAAAATCAGTTACGGAGTTTTTCAACAGCTATTTAAGAATTTAGTTATTTCAAAACTATTTTTAACGATGACAAAAGCCTCCCCTCCCCCTGCCATAAGGCGTAATAACCCCTGAAATACATCCTGCGTTCGCGATGGTGGTTGTGCTTTTTCACGATCTGCGTTGTTAGACTTCTCTGTGCTCTCAGCTTGCGCCAGCCCCGTGTACTCGAGCATCTACATCGATGTGCGAATCTATTGTTTCTAATCTGGTCAGTTGATCAATGAAGACTAGCATGTAATTAATTGTACAATATAGTACACAATGTCCTACTCTACACTTATCCAGATGGAGTTGTTATTTGTTAACTATAGCTGCTTTCCTGAACAGTTTCAAGAGGATATAATGAGAGCGGTTTTGTTCTTCCCAGCCTTCCCATTTTTTAGCTAACAATTTTAAAGGGGAACAATTTCAGAGAGCATTCCTTTTTTTTTTTTTTAACCCGGATCTCTTTCATGATATGCTTAATATTTTTAATATCTTGGTACAACAGCGCAAAGTGAAGGGACTAATTGAAGATGCACAATTGGTTGCTATTTCATTCAAATACCTCTGGGGTCAGTAGGAGAAATTAAAAGCCTACTTTATATCCTTCGGACCTCCCTGATTTCATTGACAGCGAGCTGGGGAGAAACTGGAAGGCTCAGCAGAGGAGGCAGCCAGTGGTTTGACCCCGTTTCAGGCTGCAGGAGGAACCTTTTGTTCCGCTGCTCCGCGAGATAGGTGATGGGACTCAAGGAAAAGTTGCGTCTGCCTGACCTGTCCACTATGATGTTCTACTTCTGCTGTTTTGGTTCTCATGCAGATGGAGGGAACGAGGAGCCACCAGACCGAAGACAGGCAAGTGTAGACTCCCGCCAGAGCCGATCTGGGCAAGGTAAACCTGAGTGTTGTTCTGCCTCAGTGACTCGTTTCTCGTTTGTTTGCCTTTTATATATACGTTTTGTGCTTTTCATAAGACTGTCATCTTACGGAGTTTTGTAACCATCATTATAAGTCACACAGCTACACATTTACTAATATTCACAAACCAGACTATGTTTGCGTAGTTTGAAGGAGTTCAGGCTAACTCATGGCACAGCCTGTGGAGTGTGGAGCAGACAGAGGGATGGCTGTTGGAACTGGTGGTCTGAGAGGTCTCCAGCACATGCCAGCACAAACCAGCGGGCCACTGGCACACGGCGGCTGCTTGCCGTCCCCACTGACTGCAAAGGGGAGAGAACCTGGCTGGTTCTCAATAACCAGGTTGTCCCTTGCCCCAAACCCCCCTGACGTGACAGAGATGGGACCGCCACGTTCCTGCCCCCAGGGCCGAACAGCCGCCTGCGGAGTCTTTTGCTTTGTTTCATCCTACAGGAACGAGGCAGAAGGTCCTAGGAGGAGAGGGGTAAAAATAGATTTTATATTATTTAAATAATGATTCTACAAACTCTTTTTGGTGAGTATCCATCGTTCACAATAGGCTTGCTGGTTAAAGCCACCACTAGAGCCGTGTAACGGGGATTTCTGTCACTGACAGCGGAGCTCTTAGATCTGCGCTGGCTTATGTCTCCTTTGAAGTCGCTTACTTAAAATTTTTAACATTTGCTCATTTGTGAGGGCTGTGAAAATGCTGATATTTTTTCACACAGCTCTTGGAACTAAGAAGCGTTTTTTGGAGGTGTGGCCCTAGTAGATGCATCGTGCGTTGACTTATTTTCTCTTTCGGATTGCAGCAATAATCCTTTCATTTAGGTTCAAGTCTGTTGTTGTCATGGTGTCCTAATGACTTGTTATGGAGACATTTTCTCCAGAGCATTGTTCTTTTTTTGGCACTGTTCCAGCATTTCTCGGGTGAAATTACTGCAAGGGATTGAAGCCTGCGATCAGAATTAGGGCGATCGGAATTTCAGGTGAAGCCCCTGAAGCCCTGTGAAACATCAACAGCTGAAACCGCCCCGTTAACATAGAATCTTATTATTACTGTAAAATCTATTATTTTAAATTTTCTTATTTTGAAATAGAAGAGTTAAATAAAATTAGGCAGGGACAAGGGAATTTATAACTGCACTTACCCCATGATAGCTTGCGTACAAATAGCGTTGGATTTCTGTGCGTGGAGAATACGGGATGAATGGGTGCTCTTTTCCAGCCACTGTTAGCTCAGAGGGAGGTGCCGATGTGTTCCTTCGGGAAGCCGAGCCTTGCCCGCTTTCCCTGCCCTTGGTCCCTGTGGTGTCCATCCGTGTGTCCTGCTGTCGGCCCGTGGTTTGTCCTTACCAGATGCTGCTGGGGGGGGTCTGTACCCCCGTTGCAGACACTGGGTTCTCTCAGGTTCAGCCTCTTTACTCAGCATCTCGGCTGCAGTGGAAAAGTACCAGTTATGGGCAGAGGACACAGGGCTTTTTTTTGTAAATACTGACTTGCCGAAGAATGACCAGCCTGTATCGGTTTGCCTCCATGAGGATGGCTCTAGGAATGGCAGGAGCTGGCAAGAGGTTTCAGCGTGAGAGTGAGTAGAGGGGGAAACAGCTAAAAAAATACTTCCAGCCTCTTGGAGAAACAACCTTCTGCGCTAAATATTTCCATTTGGATCAGTGGATGGGGCTGTAGGCTTTCTACAGTGTACAAGTCTCTCTGCTCCATAAAAGTATTATCTTTAACTTTGCCCTGTTCTGTGTCCGTAAGTGGCTGTCTGTCTGCACACGTTAACGTGTATTTTTCGTAGTGATGGTTTAAGGGTTTTTATTATGCTTGGATAAACCAGCCAGCTGAAGTGAGGTGGTCGTCTTATTTGTGTCTAAATTTCTGCATTGCTGTGCGTGATGGCCAAATACTACAGCCGTCTATAAACTTTTTATTTAAATACATTTTATAGACAAACTGCCAAAGTTCTGGTTCAGCTGTGAATGATCCCTAATTCAAGGGTTTGATAAACCAAATATTCTTTCTTACTGAAACAAATCAAAGACTGTGTCAATTACCATGTTTGTGTGTTCATTTACGCTGGCAAGGGTGAGGGGGCAATTTCGACATTTTCGGAATGAATCTGGTACCTTGTGGATATTTGGTGAGTTCACTGGTTTTGTTGTAAAGCATTTAAATTTTAAGAGGGGAAAATACTCCTGAAAACTTTTGAGAAGATATCATTACTTTTATTTCTGTACAAGGTACTGCCCCCAGTTGCCCTCGGTTTTTGGTAAAGATTGGTCAAAGATCCTGGGAACTTACACCATAATAACCAGTGAGAGGCACAGACTTCTAAGTCTTTGCAGGAGCTGTTTTTGGCTTCCCTCAAAGCCCAAAATCTAGCCTGAGGAGATTTGAACTTTGCTTTTAAGAATGAAAATCAATGATGGCAAATCTTTTTTTGTGTGTCAGGTGCCAAATGTATTTTAAAAAAACCACCAAGGCTTGTTTGTGTCGATGCTGGTGCCGACTTTGGCACTGATGGCAGTTTGCTTTCCCCGGTGCCGGCAGGTGATGATGAATAGGTTTGCAGAGTCAGCAGAGGTGTTCAGCGCGCAATAACCCTGGAAAAAGCAAGGTCCTCGATCAGCTTATGTCAAGTAAGCTATATATGGAGCCAGTAATTACAATTGGCAATGCACAGCTGGAAGAAGTCAATTTTTTCTTGCTGTATTAGCAGCATGCTGTCAAATTGTGCCCTCCTGAAAAAATTATGGCCAACTGCACTAAGAGAGCAACTGCGCCTTGTGGATGACTAGCATGAAAAACTTAGAAACAAGATCTTCAGACTTGAGATTTTGACCTCTGCTGAGCAGTAGCACTGTCCCGTGCGCTGTGTGTGTGCGAGACTTGGGCTTGCTCGCGAGAGCACATGCGTGTCTCCAGTGTCCCTGGCCTGGCCTGTCTGCTCCGTGTGCTGTGTGGCGTGCGATGGAAGGGGAGCTGAGACGTGGTGGGGTTCCTACCTCGGAAGCTGCGGTCGTTGTGTGTCCAACGGGGACCCCGGGGTGGTGCTGAGCTGGCCAATGGCGGGTGGGTGCAGGGTGGCCGCCTGTCACCATCAGGGCCCTTTGTAGTCCATGGGGAGGTCACGGATGGATCTGGTGGAGTGTCCAGGCTGGGATTCTTCTCTTCCTGAAGCAGAACCCTAAAACGTGTTGTTAGATGAGTCTTGTCCCAAACTCCCTGCCTTCTAGAAGTGCTTCTAGGCAGCTTGCTTGGCTGTAGATACCTCTTTTGGGGAACACCAAAATGATGTGAGAGGAATGCAGTTGTAGCACACCAAAGTACCTCCGGTGAGAGTGGCTGACGAGGAGCAAGGAAAGCTTCGGAGGTGGCCATAAGCACCAACTCTGTGTGGGTAACGAAGCAGTGCTGATGGCAGGTGGGTCACAGTGACACACGGCCACCTCACCGGGACGGGCTGAGGTTGAGAGGCGAGACTGAGCTTCGTTCTGCTCACACAGAAATGCTGGTACCTGCAGGGGGAGGGTGGAAGGCAGGAATTCCAGTTTTCTAGTACTGTAGCCAAATATTTTTTAAATAAATATATATATATACACGCATATATATACATATATAGGCATATAAAGGCATGATACTGTCAGCAACAGCATCTTTTTGATAAAAAAAAATAATAATAAAAACCATTATCTGGCCCTCCTTGAAGGGATGCACTCTGTTAGCGCATTCGTGTGCACACTTAATTAAAGCAGCATGAAATGAATAGAAGAAGATCAGTTTGTGGCTCATGGTTTGTGGCGATAATGACAGTCTCTGATGAATAAAACATACCGAGCTGTAGCACACTTACTAGAGCGTACGGGAGTTAAAGAGAATCACCTCTGTAAGGATTAGACTTTGAATATAAGTTCAGTAAACTACTGTGAATGTGGCAAGCGTTCAGTAAGCAAGAGACTAGAAGTCCTATTTGGAACTGTCAAAACCAGCGTGTGTGTAAAGTGTGTTAGTGTTTGTTTTGGTTTCTTGTAGAGAAGGATAGAAAAATGCTGAGAGATGTTCCTGAAAGTTGGCATCAGTAATGGATGGATTTTAGCCACAAATGATGCCTCCTCCTGGTACGCTTCAGGAGCTTGTCCAAGATTTTTGACAGTTGTTTCAATATGGGTTTTTCCTCTGGTCATAAATAGTATGTAGGGTTGTTCACGTTGTCCTTTGGCTATCTGGAATACATCGTCTCCTCTGGAGTACCACGTATTTGAGGCATATTTACCCTTTTGTTTTCTCCCCTGCTTTTTTCTGACTACTCTTCTTCTGCCCAGGAGTTAACAGTTTTTTCTTTTAAACCTATTCTCACCAGCCATTGAGAAGCATAAAGCTATCCGATGGAAATCAAGTAGTAAATGTCTTTATGGAGGAAAAAACATTAGTAGGCACTAAAAGCTAAAATCCATTTCTTAACAGCGGGGCACGAGTGTGATCTTACATTATCTGTAATGAAATATTAACGTTAGCAGTTTTAGGTTGGCTTTGCAGATGAACGATGAGTTGTGTGTGTTGGTTGTTGATCTTACCCCCTGACCATGGAGAACCAAGTGCTCCTGACCAGAGGTTTCCATGTTCTGCAGCCAACAGGAGGAACCTCACTGCTCCCAACTCCTGCTGGTCCAGAGCACCCCCCCTCCGTTTGTCACTGATACTTATTGCAGCAATTAGCAATATGTGCTTTTACTGTTCTGTCTCCGCTTGTGTTATTTGGTGTCTTCCGTGTGGATCTGTAGTGACAGGACCCCCCGTCCAGGCTTTGTGTGGCTCCGGGTGCTCTGTGTGTTTGGTAGGGGAGTGTGGGAGGTGGCTGCTTTTGGAGGCTTTTGTGCTTCTGTTTTGGGGGTTTTTTGGGTCCTCATGTTGAAATTGAATTCAGCTGGAAGTTTTTTTTAGAAATACACAAACACACAAAAAACTTACCAGTAAAAGCATTGTTGCTCTGTCCGAATTATGTTTAAAACTGGTGACTCTGGGACTCTAAAAGGCAAATTAAAAAAAAAATCAGAATAAATTAATCATGGTTATGCGGTTTGTAACCTAAGAGGTGTGCTCAGATGCTGCTCCAGAGATGTGATTTCTTCAAGGGGAGTGTCGAGTCCGAGGAGAAATCATCTGGCTCTGTCTAGGAGTGATAAAACCAGGAGACTCCCTTCTATTCTGACCAGTTCCTTTTTATTTTTGTATTCCCGCCAGGCACCTCCACAGAGAACGACTGTGCTTTTGAACCAGACTACGCTATTCCGCCACTCCCAGTGACCGAAGGTATGCAGCACATTCGGATTATGGAGGGCATGTCCCGCTCCCTTCCATCCTCCCCCTTACTCACACATCAGTCTATCAGTGTTCGGCTCCAACCTGTGAAGAAGTTAACTGGTAAGGACTTTAAATAAAGTTCAGTGGGGCTTTTAAGGTCCGGTGGTGCAAAAAATCTGTAAGAAAAGGCTTTGAGCAAGCTTCTGTGTACAAGTCAGCGTTTGTTTATTATAGCAGCTACTTTAGTCCAGCCCAGGAACGGATTGGATTTCACGCTGACAGAGAAATCTTTCTGTTCTGAAAAGGATCTCTCTGTTTTACAAATATTCTCTAGTTTTCTGAGAAATTTCTAGCAGACTGTGCTTCACTTCCACTTTGTATTGTGGTTTATGCACAGTGGAAGTCTTACAGTAATTTGAAAGACCTTTATGCTAAAATTTTGAATGCCGAGAGAATACATCAGAAAAATGATAAACTTACATAGAGAAGTGATTTTTTTTTTTTCCTAGTTCATGCATATTTTTAAACTGGTTTGTTTATCCGATCTGCTGGCATGGTGGTTTGAACACCTAGAGATTTTAAAGTAGTTGGATTTCCAAAAGCACTTGGACTCTTAACATCCGTTTAAAAGCCTGACATGGTGTTTCTGCTGGTACCAGTTTGAGAAACTTGCTTCTTGCCTAAAATCTGACCTCCCTCCCTGCCCAGCTTTAAAACCCATCAGCCAGTGGGCTGCGTGTGTACTGAGAGAAACCTCCAAAAAGAAGGGAGCTCTGATACACTTTGTACCTTTGTTTTCCCTGGCCCCTGGTGAAGGGAGACATGGAAAAGGGCAGGAGGGAGAGATTCCTGCATTGCGACGGTCACTTTGCAGGGTCTCGTGGTGGTCTGAGCTCAAGAGATGCAGGAGAATCGAGCTGACAAAGGATTAAAAGGATACAAAAATAGTTTAAAAGAGAAGTTTCAGTGCCTTACTCTGCTGTCTTTAACGTGAGTTTCTCACCACTAAGAACTCTTAAAGCGTGGCTGAAGCTCTGTCTTAAAATGTGACGGGTTATTCAGGAGAGTTGATGTGACACTTGGAGGATTGTGGGGTTTTGTGGGTTTTGGAGTTTTTTGAAACACTTTCCTTTTTGAGAGTGTTGTTCAGTTTGTGGTTGGAGTCAGGGCTGTGCTGCTGGATGTTCAGAGCTCCTCTCTGGCCATTGGCGTTCCCTTCTCTTTTGCGGAACAGCCAAGAGCACAACGTATTGCGCTTTACCAGAGCAGCTGCTAAAACGGGCTTGGCTGTTAAAAGTTCGGTTTTGACTTTTAGAATCATAAATTTCAATAACGGATTACAAAAGCAGTTTCAAAATGCATCCCGTTTCAGCTTAGCGTCCTAAAACCTTGTTAGTTTTTACTCTAGCTACCCGTGCTTTCCTCTGGTACCAGTCCACGTCACGGGTGGGAATTCTGTCTGTACTTGCCGTGAACTCTTTTCTTTCTCTTTTTTTCTCCTTTCCCTGTCACAAAGTAGTGGGTAGGTGTGGAATCCACAACCCTTCCTGCCACGAGAAGCACAGGTTATGAAAAATGACAAAAATAAATCAAGGCTATTTTTTCTTCTCACAGCCTGTCTGTGCTTGTTTAATTTATTGTGTAATGTACAGCTTGCTTTGTCCCTGCATTTCCTGAGTTTCCTCCCATGATCCTCACGTTCATCCAGTTTCCTCTTCCTTCTAGTTTTTGAGTTACTCGCAGGGATTTTCTTTGTTTAGTGTGGCTTCCTTGGGAGAGGCAGGTCGTAGGAGCCAGTTCCATAGACCTTTTTATTCAGTTAGGATGAAAAGCATTATATTTTACAAATAGTTGAGGCCTTTGTAGTACCTTTGTCTCATTCATTACCTTTCTGTCCCCTTCTTTTGACTATAATCCTGGGTGTTTATGTGTTCTCCTCTTGTAGCTCTAAGTGACAGTATATTCGAGTATCTACTTGAGCAGTTCGTTGCTGCTCTCTGAGATATGGGGGGGGTTGAGCTGTGCCCCACGGAAAGAGAGGTTTTTCTCACACCACCCCCGCAGCTCCGTGTCTCTAACAACAAGCTGCCTGGGTGCCATCCCCTGCACCTCTGGCCTGTCAACACACACCAGCTTCTCCCAGTTCTCAAAATCACAACAGCTCGGCCCAGCAGATTCCGCTCCATGTGCTCAATTCTCTTTTTCCAGGTGGAAGCAGGTCAGGCTCCATTTAGCTCCCAACTCAGCAAGCTTTTGTTGGCTTTGGTGGGGCTGCCGTTTGGAGCGTCCCACTAGTTCCTCAGAAGCCCTGGTACTGGAATTCCAGCAGTGGCTTTTGCAGGTAGCAATAGGAGGAAAGGGATGGTGGTTCTTGCGGACCTGGGGGGTTCGGGCAGCTCCAGCCCCGGCGAGGTGTTGTGTAGAGCCGTGCTGTAGAGGTTCAGGTGGTGAGAACGTGTACTCCCAGTCTGGTTTGGAAACCGTACGTGATGAAATACAGACTTGAACAACTTGTGTATGAAACAGGGTGATAGGGAACATGGGAAACTCCACCTCAACCTGAGGAGGAACTTCTTTCCCGTGAGGGTGGCAGAGCCCTGGCCCAGGCTGCCCAGAGAGGGGGGGAGTCTCCGTCTCTAGAGACATTCCAACCCGCCTGGAGGCGTTCCTGTGCCCTCTGCTCTGGGGGACCCTGCTCTGGCCGGGGATGGGATCATCTCCAGAGGGCCCTGCCAGTCCCGGCCAGTCTGGGATTCTGTGATTCTATGTTAATAAAATGCTAATAATTGTTACTACACAAAAGCAAGAGAAGGAAAGAGTAGGCTCCTGGTTTTGTTTGGAGGTCCGTTTTGGGGCCACACACACAAGTCTATTGGAATTTGGTTGGGAAGATGACTACGTCTGCCTTCTACTTGCATACTTTCCATCTGTTTTAGATATCCTGTTCCGGCCAGACCCAGTCTGGTGTAGCATGAAAACACATGCTCGTGTTTTGCATCTGTGTGTCTCGATGACTCCAGTGGAGCTCCTGATATACTTAGAATTCAAAATGTGTTCCAGTGCGTTGGTGGATTAGTATGATTTTTTAAATTATTAGTTTAATTTACTGTTGATATTGTAAAAGGAAGGTGTTTATTTTACATCCTCATGCAGTCATTATAGGAATTTGTTTGCTTTCATTAAGGTAATGTGTAAAGGAACTGGGAAAATAATGCTTTCTGCTCTTTGTTATTCGTAGTATTTATCCCGTTTCTCCAGCTATTCCTTATCATCTGTCTCTCTTATTTACCACTAATCTGAGAGATTTTAAAAAGCAAAAATAAAAATCCCTCAGCTGCAGGGAGAGATGGCTGTTTAATGACTATTGACTGTATCAGCAAATAGACCGTTTGTTGTTGTTTTTTTGTTTCTAGTGGACATCACTTGGCAGTTCGAAAAGACCCTCCTCATTTTTATTCATTAGTGAAACAGCGTGATCTGTAAAGCAAAGAAAATTTGGAGTTAATATGAGATTTGTGAAGAGAAATTCACAGCCTTGCACTGTTTTTTGATGTGTTTCTCCCCAGTTTCGCCCAATACCCCGCTCTGATTATACAGAAGCCTTGTAAGTGCCATCGTGGCATACTCAAAATCTGGTAGAATTGATAAGCAACCGGGTTCAAAAATCTTCGTGTGACTGTGGGAGCTTTCAGATCAAAAATAAGCCGCCAGCGGTTTGACAGTGGACGCATGGGGACGTTCCACAAGGTCTCGCTGGCTGCGATGGTTTCCTCCTCTGCTTTGTCTCCTCGTCCTGTCCAGTGGTTAATCCTGCACAATAACAGCAGTGATTCCTTTTGGAACAGGGATGAGGGCGATTCTGGGAAACTGAAGTATTACAAAGAGAGGCTTTTGTCCGTCTGACAGTTGCCACATGGATTTTTCAAAGCGGCCTTCAGAGCATAGAAAATTGTTGAGAAATTATCCAATTGTAGGGGCTTTTTCATGCTGTTTGCTTCTTACATACATTTGTGTGTGACTAACCCATTCATGTCATAATTTCCATATCTGTGGAGTGGTCGGATAGCAGAAGGGTACTATTTGTTACATAAAAACACTTCTTTGTCTCTTATATATATTTTTTTTTTATTACTAAAGATCTAATTTCTAAGACCATTTGCAACAAAACGTGACTGCACCAACTTCTGGATTTATGCTTTCTGGAATTCTTCAGAGATGAAAATGTAAATAAAAAAGCCTTTTTAGGCTCTTCACAAGATGACTTGCTCATCTTCGAGCGCTGAAGGGCCTCGGGTCGTTCTGGACCTGCGTGTGTCCCTTCCAGTGCAGCAGAGAAGATTTGTCAGCCCCCACAGGGAGCAGAAAGCAGCTACTGAGATGGTCCCTTCTCATGGGCATCAGGGGTGTCACGTTATTTTGGGGGTTCACTTAGCCCTTTAGAAAGGAAAAGTAACCTGTATGGTGCCCAGTAGGAACTGCAATGCCCGTTATCTATTTATCCATCCGTCTGTCCATCTGTCCATCCATCCATAATACGATCTTTTGAAGTTCTTAACCTGGCTGATTTGTAAGCAATTCAGCTTTTCATCCACAGAAGAGTTAAAATACCTATTTTTGGCAAAAAGCCCCAGGAACACGTTGTGTGGCGCATTAAGTTGCTGGTGTTGGTGTCTGGGTTTTCTGTGTGGGGACACTCGGCTGGATTCAGAGGCTGATAAATATTCAGTGTGGCTGCAATTTTCACTCTGCTGAATAGGCTGGTGATTAAGAAAAAACTGCGGGCGTTGTGGCTGTACGGGGTGATGTACTAGTAAGCATAAGTAATCAGCTCTCCCTCTCCTGCCCGTACAACCCATTGTGCAGCAGGGGCTAAGGACGTATTTTACATCAGCATCTCCAACCTCAGCTTACGCTGTTTAATTATTTTTTTTTTTTTAAATAACAACAGCGGCTTTCTTAGCAAGTGTAATGTGAAAAATACAGAATAAAAAGAAAATAACAAAAATAACCCCTAGCAGCCCAAGATAAGTATGTAGAAGAGACCATTTTGATTTCTGTCTGGAATAAAATTAGCACTTGAAAGTTAGCATGCTTACAGCACAAAGAGAGCTACCATTTTCAAAACCATTGGCTTAAATACTCTGCTGTACATCAGAAGCGGATCATTGGTGACTCGAAGCCTCGGCTGCGATGAAAATAACGCCGTTGCGTTGTATACCTTCATTCAGGAGAGCAGCGCTTTTCAGGAGAGTGCTTATAGAGATGGATGTGTCTAAGTGCTTTCCTGAATCCATGCCAAAAACAGTACCCAGCATTGTATTAGGTTAAAAGATGAGATATTGGGCCGAAACACCGGGCTAACGATGCTTTTATTCTATTACTGTGGAACTCACCACGTGCAAAGGGTTTGCACAAAGCCCTGTGCCGCACCTGGCTCCTCCTCAGGAAAGAGCTTTAATTTACATGCTGTAAATTTCTATGCGCAGGGATAATTTTATTCATCACTATACTTGGCTATTTCTGGGGTTTTTTCTAATGAACGACAGATTGCAAGCTCTAGGATTCTCTCCGAAAGAGCATGTGTGTGTGAGTGCCCGTGCACAGAGGGAGGAGGGGAGAATATTATCAAGAAATTTAGGAAATAAATCATGTTTTTCTAAAACTGGCATAGATGCTTGGGTTCAGATTCTCAAAGGCCTCCTTCCTCCTGTATCCAGCGTGAAAGAGATGCTTCGACGTCTTTGAAGATGCGGGCCTGAGGAACCACTTTCATTGCAAATCCCCCGCTATGAGAACGTTCCTCCCTTGTGCTTTGGGAATATGGGACCTTTCCCTAAGAATAAACTTCATAGCAAGGAGCAGGAATGCTCCTAGGTGTATTCAGGCCATTAAGAGCAACCTCTTTCCTAAGGAAAACATGTACTTTTCCACTAGATCCTTCAAAGACGGCAAGAGCAGAGCTAAGCAGGATGGAGACTGCTGTGTGTGATACCAGGGAGAACCCACCATCACGGTTCTCAACACCCTCCAGAGCCGGCCGGGCTGGGGACACCCGTGGGCAGCGTCCCCTGTGTCACCATCACCCATGTCATTTGTAGTGGTGGGGTCTTGTCACCCCGTCCCTCTGCGTCCTCCTCGGGATCTCGTGGGAAAAGCCATAGGGATTGCAATTTCTTCCTTCTCCGTATCTTCAGCAAATGGTTAAATATTCTTCATGATAATTGTAATTATGGGACTAAACAAGCCGAGATCTCTCTATTGAAAATTTAATTGTTTCTTGTTCAATGGTGACAAAGCCAGATGAATAATTGCAGCCCTCTGGGACTCCTTATTCTCTCGGACTGATGCACTAACTCAGCTGGCTGTGAACGCCAGAGGTGATGGGGCGGCTGTGGTAGCTGTGTGAGCGCTGGGCAGAAGCTGGCCGTGCCGGTACGTGTTTGGTCAAATAAAATAGGGTAATAAATGGAAAGGATTTCTACAAGTTTGAACTTTGATTGGTGAGCAAAGACTTCAGACCTATAGTGTTGTGTCGGCTTTTGATGAAATAGTTGCAGCCCTCTTGATCACGGAATATTGTCCGTTTGAGCACATGTATTAAGTGAAAAGCATCTGTTGATAGTGTAAAATAATGTGTTTTGTTCCCTCCTGTGTTAGCACGGAATAGAAACCTGGCTCTTGCTGGTAGCTTGCTATGGCGACTAGGTCGGCTTCCACCGCACGGCTTTATCTGGAGATGCTTTAGGGGCACTGCCAGCCTTCGCTGCACAGCAGCGCCTGGTGTACGGGTTAATTTGGGGATATTTTCCGGTCTGGAGGAGGAGTGGCTGGCTCTCTGGTCGGTGGCAATGCCGCTCAGGCTCTCAGCCACCTGATGGTGCTGCAGTTTGGTTCATCTCCGGCTTGCTCCCGGAGCGACAGAGCTCCTTACCTGCACGGAGCTGCCTGGTGATGCGGGGCGCATCGGTGCCTAGGTTTTCACAGACGTCGGTCTGGGTCATTGTTAGCATCCTGCCATTTTCCTTACTTAACAATTTCAATTATTTCCATTTAACTTATTTGAAAGCGCTGCAAAATCATGTTGTTCTGTTACGTTTTGGTACCACGCCCCCAGTGCAAACCTGTCTGGGATTGACGCGGTTGTGCATCTGACGGTTTGTGCCGACCGCTTCAGTCCGAACAATGAAACCTGTATCCGGCCGAGGAGACAGGGATGCTGCAGCTTTAAAGCATCCAAGGGCTTACAGCCTTTTAGTATAAATTGTTCCCAGAATCCATGTCACAACTCCTTATATGGTGCTGCTTTTTTTCTCTTAGTTGCCATGACAACAGCAGCACTGCACCATTCATCAGCTCTGGTCCTGGGCTGCATCGCTAGCCCTTCGGCTTACTCCGAAATGTTCGGGAGAGCATCAGTGAATCATTCACCTCGCTATACTGCGCCATTATTTACCTATTCTTTCAGCAGTTTGCTCTAACAAAAGAGCGAATTAAACTGCGCCATAGAAAGAAACTGTAAAAATACTTCATTCTTCCCCCAAGGGAGGCGTTTAGTCTACATTTGCTGCAGCATTCTGGAAGGAAAGGCTCTTTAATGCCGAGAGACTTAACGAAGAGAGGAGGCTGTGTGTCTGTAAGCTTTTCCGAAATCGCCTTGGAGCCCGTTCCCTGGGGACAGGGAGGATGCAGAAGTGATGCTCCTTAGGGGCAGCAGGCGCCGCAGGGAGATGGTGGCGGTGCTTTTGGGAACGGAGCTTGCCATCAGCAGCGGGAGGTGTCACCTGTAACATCACCCTGACGTCGGGAGCAGCGACATGGAGCTGGCGCTGGGGAGGGGGATGGACCCCAGCAGGGGCTGACGGCGGTGCTGCTCCGAAGGCATCGGGCCCGTGAATTGCCAGCCTCTCTGACTCCTGCTGCGCGACCACGCACTCTCAGGTGATGGGCAGAGAAAACAAAGCCTTGTGAGTATTTTGGGCAATTTGTCTCGCGTGGACTGTGATTTAAATCGTGTTAGGCATTCCTTGGCCTCCCGTTAACTCTGCGGAAAATCAATGTGGAATTGGGATTCTGATGCTCCTAGTTTAGCAGGAAGCCATGAGGAGGTTTTTAGTGTCGGTAAGGGTTATGCTGCTTGGGTTGTTTTTCTTTTAGTTGTTGCAATACTTTTACATAATCTGAGTTTGTCCCCCGCTTGGTAGGATGTGCAGGATTTCACATACAAAAATGAATGTGCACTGAAAAAATTCCACTCTCCAGCATTGCTAGAATAGAACTACTGAGGAGGGAGCTGCAAAATACTACAGATATCAAGAGTGTTTTGGTTTTAAAATTTTAGAACAATGGCATTGAGGTAAGGTTTTCTGTTTGTATTAGCAAATGACCACAAATTAGGTTTGAGTGGGTTATAAAAGCCCTGTGTGCTGGGGGAGAGATACTTGCTTCTCACTAAGAATGCGATTTTTTTTTTTAATTCAATGCTGCTAGAAGAAATAGAAATATATAACCAATTGTTTTCAAAGTAGAATGTGAGGAAAAGCTATTCAAGTGCCTGTGCTCATCTTGCATCTGATTTTTAAGGGGTGTTGTGCTTAAAATTGTTGGTGTCAGGACAGACTTTCGTCCTTTTTAGGTATTTTCATGTCATTCTGTTGGCGGTATACTTACATTTCTTTAAATTGCTTTCTTTGACTGTCACACTGTGGGCATGACATTGATCTGAAATTCAGGGATTTGGTGTAGGAGTGGTGGTTGGATTGGAGGCCCGCTCGGCATTTCTGGTGGGCACAGTAATGACAGGGACGGAATATCTGGGAAGTGCTGTTGGATTCAGGGTGGGTTCAAGATGCGTAATGTATTTTTTTTCCTGGGCATAATTAATTTTCCATTTAATTTTCCATGATGCAGTGCAATCCATGGCTATCCAGAGGTTTAACACAAGTAGAAAACTTGTATTTTGTCAGAATTATTGAGTTGTCCCTTTTAAAAAAAGATGTAAAACACACCTCCCCCCCATTTCAGTGTGGTTTTGGCACCTGTGTTTTCACTCCTGTCTCATGCCCTGATGTGGCAAACCCCAGTGTCTCCAGCAGTGAAACCTGCTGGAGAAGGAAGATCCTCTTCCATTTACGAAGACATATGCTGAATATTTTTTTTTCCTGTCGTGTGGATTCTTCCTATTCATTTTTGGGATGCTTCATCCATTATTTTTGGACTTGTGATTTGTTTTGGCAGGCGTATACTTAAATGGAAACCAACTGGGCTTACAGAAACGGAACAGGTGGATGAGTGTGTCTCTGCGTACCCACATATGTACTTGATCTTTATTAAACAAACAGAATTCTTTATGCGAAATTGGTAAATTTCCCACTTACTTTTTTTTTTTTTGTGGGCTCCAAAAACGTTCCTGAAATTTAAACAGTTAAATAGTATGTCTGTTTGTAACTTTCTGAATTAAACCGCTTCCTGTGGTGAGGGCTTTTGTTGGAGGCCTGTCAGACTGGGGACATTTCTGCATTCATTTCAGGATAGTTTGGATGTAACTTTTATTTTTAAATGGAGGGAAGGAAAAACCTGGCATATCGTATTTATTGGCTTTTGAAAGTCATTAGCTGGTTTTAGCATGGATTTTCCCCAATGCTGCTTACCAAACTAACCCTATTCTGTCGTGTTTTGATACAATGCTGCCTTCCATATTGACAGAATAGAAATTGTCATAGAGATACACAGAAAATCCCACATGTTTTCCCTTCGTGTTTGTGTGCGTGGCCTGCAGAACCTTCACAATTTGTTCTTCCCCAGCATATATGTATTTTTTTTTTTATTATTTTTTTGCATTGAGGCTGGTTAGCTGCTCAGACCGGCAGAGGACGGGGTAAACACGTCATCACAGCACGGTAGCTGGGAAAAGGTGATAATAGCTTTTCATTTCACATATTTGTGTGTATGCTTAAACAAAGGGAAAGCCCCAAAGGTTTATGTTTAGTGGAGATAACATTAAAAAGGCAAATAAAATAGCCCTGAGCCTCTATGGCTTTTTCAGAAGCTCAGAGCTAGAAGCCTGTCCTTATTTCACACTGGTGCTGCACAAAATGGAGCATCTGTCACGATTACACTTCTGGTGTGTGAGAATTTTAATTTTTAGACATAGCTAAGAGGCTTCTTCAGCAGGAGAAGGTGGTGTAGGAAGCCTCCTGTGGAGTTAAATCAGGCCATTGCTCTTCCCTTTGCTACATCTTTCCTCCTCCTGCTCCTGGAACGTGCCCTCAGAGACAGTCTGTGCACTTGATGGTGGCTCCCCGTGTGAGCGGGGGGACCTCACGGGACACTCGTTTGGAGCAAGCCCTTATCTCCCACCGGGCTTCTTCTTTCCTGATCCTTTCCTGCTTCTAGAACAACGAGATTGTTTGGAAACGCTTCTTCCTGAGTCCTACCTGGTCACACTGGCTTGGATTACTTGTCGCAAGACTGACCGTTACNTAAAAAAAATTTTTATATATATATATATATTAGTAGTAGTATGATCCATCCCTTTTCCATGCGCATTGTTTGTTACCAAGACTTGGTTCTTGATGATTTTTTCCCAAGTAGATAATGTGTGTATACATTTCTAAATGAGCTGCTTTTTAATTCTAGCATCAGGTTTTTTAACGGTTGAAACAATAGCCCTCGGAGTACCCAGTTTGCTGAAGTACAGCCACAGCTGAGAGGTCTGAGGTTTTTATGCTGCATGTGGAGATGGACATTTTATTCTGTCAACAAAGAATAAAAATCCTACAGCTAAATGAAATGAGAAAACAAATTAACCCAAACTGTTTTGAATTGGTCCTTTAACTGAAAGGAAAAAAAAAAAAGGCAGACCAGATCTTCATTTCCAGTGTTTATTTGGTTGAGTATCTTTGTACTTTTAAACCAGATCAGGGACTCTGGATCAGGGAGGGGAGCCATGGGACGAGGGGGAAGGGTTTTACACTGGCAGAGGGGAGATTTAGGTGAGATGTGAGAAATCCTTTGCTGTGAGGGGGGTGAGCCCCTGGCCCAGGGTGCCCNAATGGAGGGAAGGAAAAACCTGGCATATCGTATTTATTGGCTTTTGAAAGTCATTAGCTGGTTTTAGCATGGATTTTCCCCAATGCTGCTTACCAAACTAACCCTATTCTGTCGTGTTTTGATACAATGCTGCCTTCCATATTGACAGAATAGAAATTGTCATAGAGATACACAGAAAATCCCACATGTTTTCCCTTCGTGTTTGTGTGCGTGGCCTGCAGAACCTTCACAATTTGTTCTTCCCCAGCATATATGTATTTTTTTTTTTATTATTTTTTTGCATTGAGGCTGGTTAGCTGCTCAGACCGGCAGAGGACGGGGTAAACACGTCATCACAGCACGGTAGCTGGGAAAAGGTGATAATAGCTTTTCATTTCACATATTTGTGTGTATGCTTAAACAAAGGGAAAGCCCCAAAGGTTTATGTTTAGTGGAGATAACATTAAAAAGGCAAATAAAATAGCCCTGAGCCTCTATGGCTTTTTCAGAAGCTCAGAGCTAGAAGCCTGTCCTTATTTCACACTGGTGCTGCACAAAATGGAGCATCTGTCACGATTACACTTCTGGTGTGTGAGAATTTTAATTTTTAGACATAGCTAAGAGGCTTCTTCAGCAGGAGAAGGTGGTGTAGGAAGCCTCCTGTGGAGTTAAATCAGGCCATTGCTCTTCCCTTTGCTACATCTTTCCTCCTCCTGCTCCTGGAACGTGCCCTCAGAGACAGTCTGTGCACTTGATGGTGGCTCCCCGTGTGAGCGGGGGGACCTCACGGGACACTCGTTTGGAGCAAGCCCTTATCTCCCACCGGGCTTCTTCTTTCCTGATCCTTTCCTGCTTCTAGAACAACGAGATTGTTTGGAAACGCTTCTTCCTGAGTCCTACCTGGTCACACTGGCTTGGATTACTTGTCGCAAGACTGACCGTTACTTTTGCAAGAGTTAATTTTTGATGCGATCTGTACCTGGTTGGCTCTAATGGTGTAGGAAGCTTTGGTCAGGCTCGTCAAGACTCTCAGTGTTATTGCTAAGTTTGGAGTCATGCCACGTATTAAAAGTTCTGGCACACGTGTACAGCATTATGATGGGGTCGCACAGCGCAGAGCTTGATGCTGGGTTTTCATCGCAGACCCCTGACCAGTGCCCAAAACGGACAGAAAGTCGAGACTGGAGATTGATCCGTGGCTCTGGGCCATCGCTTTGGCGCCTGCTCTCTCTTTCTGTGCTCTGTGGTGACTTCCCTTGAGGAGGTATTGGTGCTGTGTAATTCCATTCCTGGATATATTGCTGATTTAACCACATACATATCATTTGGAGCCGTATCAGAGGTAGCTTTGGCCGAACGTTCAAGCTGTATCCTATATACCTGCCTGTCTTCTGGAGACAGAAAACTTTACCAATGGTTCTTGCACTTCAAAATATGCATTATAGAATCACAGAATGGNCTAAACCAGATATTTAGCGTCCTGATACGTGCCATGTTGTAACTGCAGGTGAACGTTAATCTTGGAGAGCTCCTTCAGCACATCCTATGGGACCTCCAGGTCTGGTCCATGTTGGTCACGGTCCGAACTTGGCTGGGGGCTGTGGTGGGCTCCCTGAGTGCCTCTTCCCTTGGGACTTTGTCCCACACAGACACTGAGACTCTGTGAGTTGGTGGGTACGGACATGNTTTAAACCAGATCAGGGACTCTGGATCAGGGAGGGGAGCCATGGGACGAGGGGGGAGGGGTTTACACTGGCAGAGGGGAGATTTAGGTGAGATGTGAGAAATCCTTTGCTGTGAGGGGGGTGAGCCCCTGGCCCAGGGTGCCCAGAGAAGCTGTGGCTGCCCCATCCCTGGAGGGGTTCAAGGCCAGGTTGGACGGGGCTTGGAGCAGCCTGGGCTGGTGGGAGGTGTCCCTGCCCAGGGCAGGGGGGGCACTGGGGGGGCTTTGAGGTCCCTTCCCACCCAAACCAGTCTGTGATTCTGAATCAAGGCCTGATTTTGCCGAGAGGATTTCAAAGCATTGGCGTTTCCTTGTTGGAAGGAGCTCTGTGTCTGACCGCAGCGGCAGACGGCGCTGGGCTTGGTGCCTCTGCTCTAGGTCTTGACAGGCAGCTGTTCTTCAGCATTTTTTAAACGCAGAGTTACAATTTCCTTATCTTCTCCCTCCCTCCTCCGTACCCCCAGTTAGAAAAGACGCTTTGGGAACGGTGTTGCTAAATCAACCTGGTTATATAGGCAGGAGGCATGGTAATGGCAGACAGAAATTTCCTGAAATATTACAACATTTCTCAAAGCTTTTCTGTTTTGTGCGAGAGAAAGGAGCGATGAGGATCCCCCCCTGTTGCTGGTGCTGCTCTGGAAAACAGACAGGTTCTTGCTGCCCACTTAATCCGAGGACAGGCTGCGTAAGGGGATGGGGATGAATAACTCCACGTTGTCTTCTAGTAAAGGAATCGCTGCTGCAGAACATATGGGCTTAGTTTTATCTTGTACCGTGTTTGTTGGAAGTTTATGTTTGGACAGAAGGCACTTATGGATGTATAAATATATTGTTGTGCTGAAACATTCTTTCTGATTGCCAAATACCCAGCACTGCTATGGAATAACCGTCTAAACGTGGCGCCTTTGATTTGTTTATGCACACAAGATGAAATTTCTGCTTTGGCGTTTGCATCAAAATAGTACTCGGTATACAGATTTGTATTATAGGTTGATTTCAGAAATTAGTGGTTCTGCACTATAAATATTTCATTTCACGCAGCTGTAACTCAGCTTCATGTCAGGTTTCCTCTGAAGCTGTAGTGCCCTTTGTTTTACCATGTCAGAGGCCATAAAATTGAAGTGGAGGAAATGTATTGGTCAGCTGTTGTCAATGTGCATGGGCAGATGCTGATTGCAACCTAACATTGTTCTCTCCCAGTCTTTGAAAATTTCACCTCTTAAGAAAACAGACTTGTTTCTGTACCTTTGTTTTCAGCAGGATGTGTTTGAGGATCACGTTAGTTCATGCCCAGGTGAAAGCTCTGGGCTCTCTCTTGCTTGTTCTTCTGCCTTCTTTGGGGCTTGCCTGGTTTATTCTTTTACAGTGTTTCTGTTATTTTTCTCCAAAAATGTAACACAGAACTTTTTTTTTTTTTTTGCATACAGATTCCTATGTACCCTGTTTCTGTAGGAAACAAGAATTACAAAAAGTGGTGGAATCTTTCAGATCAAGATCTATTTAGACAAGTTGGTAGTTTAAGTTCTTTGTGGTTTGTGTTTTTTTTCCTATTAGAATGTCCAATTTTCTATTTAATGAGAATGTGATACAGAGAATGGTTTCTGAGTGAATTTAAACAGCCCCTTAAACTTAAGCTTTTGTCAAAGGTTTGCATCTTTATTTCTTTTAATGAACAAGAAAAAAAAAAAAGATGAAACACTGCTTAGACGAAACACTGCTTTCTGCAGTTCTTTCTAGGGCGTGCTTGGAAATTTCTAGAAACAGTTTGAACAGGTGGATAAGCTTGTCTGGCACTTAATTTATATTACTGTTGTTCTTATCAATTATGTAAATCTAAAGGAGCTCTACCAAAAAAGACAGTAAATCCAACCAATCAACTGTCCCCCCAAAAAAACTCTTTAAATGAATTATGAGCACTATAATTCTGTGTGTTCTGACTGTTAAATTATGAGCAATGCTGTTACCGTTGATGCTAATAATCATCAGCTGGGGAAGCTTTCACGCTGTCAGACCGAACCTGAAGATTTTCCAGCAATGAATGCAAACCCCACGGAGAATTGCTGTGGATGTCCACCAGGACGCTGCACCAGCTAACGCTGACAGTTGGTACTGGACGTAATGGGCTTTTTCTTATTGTCTCAGCAGTGGTTTTGGAGCTTTTGTCTTGAATTTCTGTCTCTTTTTGCTTTGGACTCCTCAAAACGGGGCAGTAGGAGAGCGAGAGGAAAGCTGGTGTGATGGGGCGGGTGAAGATGCGAGGAGGTGAGACAGCTACCAGCTACCTGGAAAGCTGGGTAGGGAGAAGGTGTATAAAGATAAAATGAAGCTTCAGTTTGGAGGGGGAAAAAGAACACTCAGTTTGACAAAGGATAAAGATAAGGCAAAAAAGGGAAAATAAGGCACTGAAGATGCAGAAGGAGCCGAGGCAGGTGGGAGCTGGGATCAGGCAGCGCCTCTGAGGCAGGTTATGAAACAAGTGTTTGTTCTGGGAGTTGCCTTTGTGAAAAATAGCACACTCGGGAGCTTCCGGAGGAGCGGGGATATCTTTGATCCTCTCATTGTAAGGCCTTACTTTAACATTTCTGCGACGGGTGGGAAAATTGCTCGGCAGAGGAAGGAGGAGCAGCCGCTGTGCCCGGAGTCACCAGCAGTTCTTCAGCCGCTGGAGCTGGGCTGAGCTTCACTCTTGCACCATGGGCTGATTTTTAATTTCTTTTTTTTTTTTTTTCCCCCCACTTTAAAAAAATCTGTACTTAATGGAGCTTGATTCTTATCTCAGGCACACAAACGGCACCTGTGGCTGTATTTCGTGAAATCAGCCAACGGCCACACGTGTTTAGACCCAGGGATGGAGGGTGCCTTGTGGAGGGAGTTATGGTCTGTGGTCTGTGATGGGGAGTCCTTGGTTTGGTACCATTTTCAGGTTGTGGAAAGTTGAAACTTGGAATTTCTACAGAGTTTTTCTCTGCAAAGATGAAGCCAAGCTTAGGAGAATAGTTTTAGTTTCCCCTGTTAAAATTGTCTTTTTACCTTCTCAATCATGGAAGTAAGTAGGTGTAAGTGAGAAAAGGGTTTTTGAAGGCAAGTCAGCGAATTGGTGTGTTTCTTTGAATAAATGGTCAGTGGCTC
>VXBO01000493.1:189568-210383 GCA_013400135.1 Rhinoptilus africanus
GGGGGGGGGGACGACTGTGGGATCTCCATAGGTCCCTGCCAGCCCCGGCCAGTCTGGGATTTGATGATTATGGAGAAATGTTGCTTTCGTGTATCTGCCTGCATCATTGCCAGAGGCAGGTCCAGCTGGTCTGTTCTAACTGTCTGTATTCACAGAAATAATCACGTGTTCATGAGATATTTTAATTAAATCATTTAGGCATGCTGTGTTTCCCTGTCCCTGTTCCTCTGTGGAAGGCAAGGCTGATGAACAGTCATCTCTTCTCAGAACAGAAAGTTCGAACAGCTCATTTATTTCTAGAAGTAAATAAAGAATTTTAAAAGCAAAGAATAAATTACTGAAAACTAAAGGTGGTTGAATGGTAGCAATTTCCTTATGTGAAAAACCACCTTGTAAACACAGCATAATGCAGTTTTTCAAGTGTTAACAAACAAGTTCAGCTAATTCAGGCTTGTGTTGTGCCAGATAAGCACCTTCATTTTAAGGATCTAATATTCCGTGAAGCTCCCACCAGCAAAGTATGGGTCCTAAATACAGTTTCATATCAATTGAACAATTATGCCTACATGTCAGCGTAATTACAGGTCTGCCTTTATCAGCTCAACCAACTAAATTAGTTTTAGCTTAGCAAAATTTGAATGACTGACACATAAATAAAATCACCGTATCTAGTCACATCTTTTGCCTTCATTTTAAATGCCGTTACCAAGTGATGAGTTTATATTAGCTTGGATGCGGTACAGTCCGGGTCATAAACACTGGTGGTGTGTAGTGAACAGGATCTAGTTCAGACGTGCTTTAACATGGGATTACTTGGGCTTTGAATGGAGGGTATCCTACAATTTAGCCTTCTCTCTTATTGTGGTTATAATATCTAGGGGTGATCTTAAGGATATGATGGGAGAAGGAATTAGATTTTGTTTATGTGCAGCGTAGCCTTACTCCTGGCCTTGGCCCCTGCCGCTTCTCTTCAGATTTCATTTGGCTGTACAATCCGATGCCTACCTTTGATCATTCTTGGCTGCTTGTAAAATACTGAACAGCTTTCTTGCAGCAGTGTCTAGAGTGAGTAGTTCCTTCTTGTTCCTTTTCACATCCCTTGCAAGCCTAGCGCAGATTTAATTTTTTACTGCTTCTTAACAGAGGAGCACTAGAATTCCCAAGAGGCCGACCTCCGGTGCAGCCCCACCGGAGGCAGCGGGTACCGGCCTCGTGGGTGCAGAGGCTGCGAATGAGGATGACGGAGAGGTGGGTCTGGCCCCGATGGCAGCCCCGCTGGAGCAGGTCCTGAAGAAGGTGACAGCGCAGGAGGACCAGAAGGTGTTCAAGGATGCTGAATTGATGTCTTTGCTGGGTAACCTCTCGCGTCTAACTTGCCTAACACCAGGCGGCGGAAAGGTGGTTGTTATGGCATCGAGTGCTAGAAAGGGCTCCGAGGGAGCTGTGGGAAACTACAGACCTGTTGGCTGACGTCTGCATGGAGCAAGTCAATGGAAAGTGGTGTGAAGGGCAGAGTTAATGCTCACCTGGATAAACAGAATAGAATAGGGAAAAGTTAACGTGCCGTTAGGCACCACCAGCCTGTTGGGATGTCCGTGGAAGAGCTGCTGCCTGTGTGGAGGGGAATCCAAGCTGATGGTTTCACAGAGTTCTCAGAAATGGGGTCAGCAGTACAAAACTGGGATGTGGTTTTTCAAACTGCGCAGTTAATTTGCGGGAGGCTGTGCTGCGAGGTGTGGCGAATGCTGAAAACTGCCTCAAAAAGTGACTGGTTATATTAATGGGAGATGAGTTTGTGGCAGAGTTTGGGGGGTAACACCTCTGGCTTAAAGTCCTTGGTGTGACAATGGGCGAGAGACCACGCAGGACTCTGATCTCCCCCTTTTCCGTGCTCCTTCCCAGGTCGCTGAGCTCCATGGCCCCGATGCTGCGTTCTCGGGGACAGGACAGCGGTTCCAAAGGCAGACCATTTCCTGAGCCAGCGCTAGAAAAAATGTCGGTATAATAGGGGAGGAAACAGTGATTCTAGTTTAATGTGGCTTCACAGCTACACCTTGTGATTCAAATTGCACTGTAGCCAAATCTTGGTGTAAATTGGAAAAAAAAAAAATCTGTGCAGAAGAGGAAAACACACGCTACTAGGGAAGATCAGCCTTATTTTGGAAGTGGTTATATTACACGTGCTCTTTCCTTTGGTAGGAAGACTCTTCAGTTAAATCTATTTTCTCTTTTTCTAATGACTTGAGATAACTTGAGCTATGTTGAATATTCAGATGGGTTTCTGCAGCCCAACGTGTTCAACATGTACAATTTAAAATAGCACCATAAACCAAAAGCCCCTTGATGGGGACACTGTGGCAACTGGGCGTTTTTTCCTGTGATCTGTCTTAGAAGCAGCTTCATATGGAAAAGAGGAAAAGGTGTTTGCTTCGGTAGTTGTTTAATTAGTTTCTGATTTCTCTCATGAAAGTTTATCTTGAAATCTGAGCATTGTGTTTTGATGAGTTGGGCTTTGTGTTTAGAAAATGGTGAGATGGTTCCTTTCTAAACAACGAATTAACGGGGTTACCTATAATTTGATTAAAGTAACCGAGCACGTTGCTGCTTCCTTTAGAATAAATGTCCTTTACAGTATATCCAGGTCTTCTTGACAGCTTTTCTCATTTTTACTGCCAGTGTCATATTTGAGTCACTGAATTGCTGAAAGAGCAGTTCCAGGATAGTAGGAAGTTGAATGGGAATAACGCGATTCAGCACTCGGGTTTTGTTGCATTCTCCTCTCATCTGTTTTAAATTTAACATTTAGTGAAATAAAACTGTTGGGAAAAGGGATGTGAAGCGGGGTGAGGAAGTCTTTCCCCTCCAGCTCTGCCCTCTCCCGTTTCTGCCATTTGGGAGGATTCTTTGGGTATTTGAGCCGATCTTACATAAGCTGAATATTCTGATGACAGTTTCATTCTGTAGTCCCAGGTCTTCATTCACTCTATTTTTTATTATTTTTTATAACCAAATCTGAAACTTGAAAAGGAAAACTGACTGCAACAGAAATTTATGAAAAACGTCAGTGGGGGAATTGCTTATTTTCGTAACAAGATGACTTAGGAAGCCGGAGGAAGGGACGCTGCCTTCCCTTCTCTGCTTTCATCCTCCTCCTCTTTACACAAGTTGCTACCTTGAGTCGCACTGAGAAATGAGGAATTTCTTCTAAAAGAGGCAATTTTAAAAGACTTCAGAAGCTGCTGAAAAGAGGAATTTTAGATGGGAAATGACATGGAGAAGTCTACTACCGTGACACAGCTCCGCGGAGTCAAAACCAATTCGACAAGTTTGAACGGAAAGATGAAAGTACCATATCCTCCTGTCACATCTATATGTTAATTAAATAACTGGCTTCTCCTCAGAGCTGTCTCCCCTACGGGGATAAAGCCTTTTTTGGCAGCCCACATTGGAAATAAACTTATCTACGGGGAAAGAGAGAGGGTTTTTTTCCTTTTTTTTTTCCTTTTCTTTCGAGGATCATTAATAGGAGCAAGTTTCTTCCCAAAGGCTTGCCAGAGTATTCCAGGCAACAGCTGCTCGACAGATTCACGCTGGGATGCTCCGACTGGTCTAACCTCTGACGAAACCGCTCAGGCTGACCCAGGAGAGGGCCCTTTGCTGTCTGTTGTCTCCAGCAGTGATAAGTTTGATAACAAATCGCTATTCCGCTTACTCAAAATGACAGAAAATAGTTGCACAGTAATAAGCAAAATGGAAACGGGGCTGAAGTTCTCTCTGGAGGTGCAGACTGCATATGGGTTAGCATTTTAGGCGACATTATTTTATTTCAGAATACATAAATTTATTGCAAGCATCATTGTGCTAGCCATTATTGAACACTTCACACAGAAATCTGTATTATTTTGTTCTGTATATATTCAAAATACATACTAATTTTTCAAAACCAAGTTGTTTTCTCCCTTGAACACTGATGAGGAGTGCCTGTTTGTACAGAAGGCGATTTTGATCAATTATTTGGTTTTATTTGGGGAGAGGCTGTAATAATTTAAGTAAGATGATTTAATTTAATTAAATTACTTTTTCGGAAGGCTCATTCCTTCCTGCTGTTACAGAAGGATGTTCAGTGACATTGCTGCTGTCACTCGCTGTTCTTGTCCGTGCCTGGCACAGAACTGCTCAGCTGGGGAGAGACAGGGAGGGTGAAATCGTTTTCCAGGGGGTCTCTGTGGTCCCACAGGATTTACAGAAGCCACTCCTCCAGAGAAGGTCCATCCTTGTTTCTACAAAAATCATTTTCATAAGCGTTAATAGGCAAAAACCTTTATGCTACAAACTTCTCACAGTTTAAAGAATTTTAAAATTAAGGCAGTTTTTGATAGTTGCTTGTTTAAACTCCTTTCGCGTTGCCGTTATTCCATTACCAGCTCGCTGGACTCTCTTCCTGCTTTTTTTGCTCTGTTCCTCTTTCCACCTCGCTGGACTCTCTTCCTGCTTTTTTTGCTCTGTTCCTCTTTCCACCTTCATTTCCTTCAATTTTCTGGTTTCAGGAGCTTATCTCCTAAACTAAACATGTTTTCTGGAAGTTTTGGAACAAGCGTGATGTTCCCAGGCTCCACATTGTTCTCACGACTTGTATGTTCTGCCCTGCCCACGGCGCTGCGATAACCGGGTGATGAAAGGAGAGGGGCTTTAAAACGTAATTAAAAAAGCTTTTATGCTCTCAAATAAGAGAAGGGGAAAAAACTGTTAGTGTTACCTAGTGGTTTCAGTAAAATAATGCTGGATTATCTAAAGAAGGATGTTAACCTGTAATTTCACTATTTGATTTTAATTTTTTTAAAATTTATACATAAAGACCCTAATTACGCATAGCTGGTATATTAGTGCCACAGCAAAAATAATCATGTGGTCTGTAGTTTTCTCTTTCTCTGGCTCTTACCTCAGCAAAATAAAGAGTCACTGGGGATGAGAGGCAGCACTGAAAGCTCCATCTCTGGTGGTTTGGGTATAGTCCAGCTGTGTTGAATCTGACAGTTATTTGTTCCAGGAGCTCCGAGGATCAATAGCACTGCAGCACTTAAAACATTTTAGTACGAGGGAGACTTCAATAAAAGTCTACTCTGCGCAGCATTACGTAGCCGTTGGGCGGCTTCCAGCACGTGAGTCAGCCTTTGGCACGGCGGCGGCGTTATTAGCTAAAGATGGGGACGGGATGATGTGCAAAGCGCCCACTTTTACTCTCTTTAAATACCAATTTCCGAAGTTTGCTCTTCCAACCGGTGCTTTGGCTCTTCCCGTCACAGCCTAACTTGGGCAGGATTTAAACTGGCAGAGGGGAGATTTTGATGAGATGTGAGTCAGAAATCCTTTGCTGTGAGCCCCTGGCCCAGGGTGCCCAGAGAAGCTGTGGCTGCCCCATCCCTGGAGGGGTTCAAGGCCAGGTTGGACGGGGCTGGAGCAGCCTGGGCTGGTGGGAGGTGTCCCTGCCCAGGGCAGGGGGTGGAATGAGATGGCCTTTAAAGGTCCCTTCCAACCCAAACCATTTATGATTTGGGGGATTGCGTACTCTTCATACAGAATTTATGTTATAATATTGTGCTTCTAATATCTATATATACAATGTTTAAGTGCAAAATTTGGCTCCTTTTCAGCTGAACCGGTTGCCAGAGGTGAGTGTGCGGGACATCCAGAGCCGTTCGCTCAGTTGCATCGTTGGTGGCACTGTTTCACCTGGGATAAAACCAGTATTTCTATGCAAAGATAGCAAATTTCAGTAGTTCATCCTCTTCTGGCAGAGGAAGGTCCAAAGCAGAGTTGAAATTCAGCCGTTCTTGTGTGTAAGGTGGGGAGAGGCAAGAACTGGGGTGAAAAGCTGATTTTGAGTCGAGCTCCTTGGCCGGACTCTGCCCAGGCCCTGCTCCATGAAGCGAGTCAGGAGAATTCAGGCGTGTGGCCCTGCCGCGTCTGTATTGAGGATGATGATGGGGCCTGGGAGTCTGACAGAAAGCTGTAGTGGTTTGATTTATTGCGGTTCAGGGCACCATAATGTACATTTCTCTAACGCTTGTGAGGAGCTGGTACAGGGAGAGGCTCCTGCGTACCCTCGGATGGTCATTCCATCGCTCGTGCTATGGAGGAAGAGTCCGTGGTTCTTCCAGCATCTTCCTTGTCCGTTGATAGATTGGGTTCTGGTGAGTCTTTGTGGGTGTATGCACACACACACATGCATACACAAAGGTCTAGGGATGGATGTTGTGATCAAACCATGGAATGAGGTCAGACCTACTGAAATTACTGCCTGGAAGAGCGCTTTGTCGGTCAGGTCATTAGATGTTAATAACCCCTTTTTAGTGAAACACTCCTTTCAGAGCTGAAACTGATTTTAGTAGATGAAGGCTTTTGCTAATCCATGATAATTTCCTTTTATCAATGCCTCTTAATCTAAAGAAAACCTTTTTTAATTAAAATACTAACTTATCTATAAATTATATGACAATGAAATGGTAACATAGAAAATGCAATGGAATTAGGGAGCTCAATAGGCTGAACGAGAACACAATGCAAATGGAGATAAAATGATTACTCTGGAAGAACAAACACATCCTGGTTTTTCTTTGGTTTATTTTTATTTAGTAGTAGACTAGGTGCTTGGCGCTGATCACAGACAGCGCCGGAGTTGATCCCAGTGCTCCAGGCAGATGTACAAATGGATAAACCATCAACAGCTCCTGATTCTTGGCGTGTTTTCTGTGTCGGAGAGGCGCGCAGCTCTCCCGTGCTGCTCCTTCTGGCCTCGGGAATGAGAGCTGAGGAACGACTAGTACGGGCAGAGAAGTTTGAGGAATATTGTGAATTGCATTGATGGTTTCTGTTTCTCACCTGGGCGTAATTCCCAAATACTCTGAATCTCTGTTTGTGAAGAGACTCCTAGAAATCCACACAGCAAACTGCTTGACATTGCAGCCTCTCATACGATATCTTCCCTGGTTTAGTTCAATAGCGTTTTATTGCAGTCCTGTGCATCTATTATCAATATGTGTTTGCTTATGTATGCTTTTTAATTCACACCTGGCTGTAGTGTTAGTTGACAAGATGATTTCTTGTCTGTCATCAGAGAAGAGAAAAGGGAGCATCTCCATCCCCGCGGGTGAAGCGGCGTTGGTGGCGGGCAGCAGGTCTTTGCATTTTAGCCACTGTATCTTCCCTCGGGTGGCTCGTCTAGTACAAGGGGCCTCCTACGGGTTAATAACCAACAGTCAATCCTGAATCCCAGCTAACAGAATTCTTCTTCTCTCGAAGGGCAGTTTCTCTCAAACGTACATCTTTCCCCCAAAATACTTTTTATACCATTTTAAAACTAGTTTAGACTCCTGGCTGTTCTGAAGACTGGGACTCAGTCATCGGTGATAGCAGTGTGCTTACTGTGTCCGTGTGGGTATGAAGGAGAATTAGCATGAAAACTGAGAAGCGAATAAATTATATCTTTGTCCCCACTGGAAGATAGACCACCTGCTGCAGAAAGTGTCATAAATGAGCCTTCTAATTAAACTTTCTGAATGCCTGCCCTGGTAATTGTTTTGCATTACGTGGTTAATTCCTACCCTAGAATTACCATCGCTTTCCTTGCGCAGGAAAAGTTGCTGCCAAAGTCAAATGAGAATTTTATTTGAACTGAAGGAAGGACTTTCAGTTTTGCTCCACTGGTTTGGGTCCCGATGGGGATTAATCTCACCAAGAACTGCAGGAATTAGCCCCCAAAATGGGCAGTATTGGTTTTAAATAATTTGTCTAGCTATTTAAGTTCCTACATTGCTAGCAGCCAGTCTCGCATGACGCTGACGTTACGTTTGTCATCAAGCCCGTGGGAGCGGGACTGGCCCATTGGGTGTTCGTACAGCCATCAGTGCTGCCATCGGCACCGAGCAGAATCACGGAATGGCCAGGGCTGACAGGGTCCTCTGGAGATGATCCCATCCCACCCCCNCCCCCGGATGCCACTGGCCTCTTGGCCACCAGGGCACATTGCTGGCCCGTGGGCAACTTGTTGTCCCCCTGGACTCTCAGTTCCTTCTGCAGAGCTGTTTTCCATCAGGTCACCCCCAGCCTGTCCTGGGGCAGGGGGTTTTTCCTCCCCGGGTGCGGGACCCTACACCACGTGGGTGGTGGGACCCAGTGCTGGGGTTGCGGCTTCAGGCTGCCTTTAATCAAGGTGTTTTCTGAATTAAGTGTACATTTTGTGGTTCTGGAAAGACTGTGTTACAAACTACTACCCTCTTTACTGCATTTGTTGTGTTTTCATAACTGGTTATTGCAAATATCCTTTTTTCCAGCAGTTTTGGAAGAAATACCATTCTCTGCTCAAAAAATAGCATTTGTGTCATCAGGAAGGGCTATTTCAATGCATTTTAATGCCTAGAATCAGTATGTTTCATGCAGAAAATCTTAAGAGAAGTAAGGCCTAATGAACACAGGCGGTATAGAATACTTCAAGTAATTATTTCTTGCTTTTGTTAGTTTTTACAGTATGTGCCAAATGCTTATCCCATGACTTCGATCGTAAGATTTGCCCATGCTCATGGGAGGATGTTCAGGACCCAGGCAAACTGTTGTGTGTGGAAAGTCACTTATATAAAAAGATC
Organism: Rhinoptilus africanus; assembly: GCA_013400135.1. Lineage (NCBI taxonomy): Eukaryota > Metazoa > Chordata > Aves > Charadriiformes > Glareolidae > Rhinoptilus > Rhinoptilus africanus. Next base: position 198,208 of record VXBO01000493.1, read on the forward strand.
GGTGTTATCCATTAACGTTTGGCTAAAAAATGGCAGAACAGATTTCTGAGTTTATGGCATTTCCATTTGTTATTTATTCCAGTAGAAAACTAATGTGCAAATATGTATCTGTCAGGATAATCTTCATTTGGACAGGAGTCGGGAGTGCTTAATGCTTTTACGTGAAAATCCTCCTTTCATGTAATCGGGTTACATATGAGTTAGGAGGGCTTTTTGTCTTTTTCAGGTTCAGAATATCTGAAATAAAAGAAACTACTGCTCTGTGGCTTTTTCCCGGTCTGCAGTTACACTGAGAAGATTATATTGACTCGAGCCTTTTAAACTAAACTGTTTTCTTTAAGTCATGTTGACATAGCGTGTCTTGTCTGGTGCTAGCATGCGTTTTTAAGACTTAAGTCATGCTTTTTGGGGAATAAAAACATAAATACTGTAAAATCACGTGTGCAACTAAACTTGCAGTAGAGTGAGAATTCCCCACATTTTTGATAAGTTCTTTGTTGTCCTCAAAAGAAAAGCTGGTGGGTCAGCTTGGTGGCTGCCCGGGCTGGTGACTTCTGCTCGGCCAGTTGTGTGGAGAAGGCAGGAATGAATCAGGCGAACATTGTCGGGGGGTGGTCAATGGGGAATAAAGATCCAGAGGATTTGCAGAAATAGAAGCCGAGCTGAAGTGGAGGTTGCTCTGTTTCACCCCTCAGGGATGGGAGCCGACCTGTTTAGAACCATAGAGTGTGCTGGGTGGGAAGGTCCCTCTAAAGGTCATCCAGTCCCCCCCCCTGCAGGGAGCAGGGACATCTCCAACTAGATCAGGTCGCTCAGAGCCTCATCCAGCCTGGCCTTGGATGTCTCCAGGGATGGGGCCTCCACCCCCTCTCTGGGCAACCTGGGCCAGTGTCTCACCACCCTCAGTGGAAAGAACTTCTCCCTAATGGCTCATCTAACCCTGCCCTGCTCTAGTTCAAAACCATGGCCCCTCATCCTGTCGCTCCATGCCCTTGCAAACAGCCCCTCCCCAGCTTTCCTGGAGCCCCTTGAGGGACTGGAAGGGGCTGGAAGGTCTCCCCGGAGCCTTCTCTTCTCCAGGCTGAACCCCCCCCCAGCTCTCCCAGCCTGTCCCCACAGCAGAGGGGCTCCAGCCCCCCCAGCATCTCCGGGGCCTCCTCTGGTCCCACTCCAACAGCTCCGTGTCCTTCCTGTGCCGAGGGCTCCAGTGCTGGACACAGCACTGCAGGGGGGTCTCACCAGAGCAGAGTAGAGGGGGAGAATCCCCTCTCTGGATCTGCTGGCCACGCTTCTTCTGATGTTTGGTGCTGATCTATGGAAACAGGCAGGTTCGGCATCTCCTGTAGATTTCTGAGTCCACACGGGAAGCGGCAGAGCCGTGCCACCACCCTGCTCTTTGTCGGGGTCCTTCTTCCTCTGTGGGTTCATCACTCCCATCTTCTCTGGTGCAGAGCCTTCTGGTGACAGAGCCGTTGCCGTCATTGCCGTCTCTTCAACGAGGAGAACCATGTTTGCTCCCTATTTCAGAGCACAGTGGCCATTGCCAAGTGTGACATCAGATAATTTATGGTTCTAGCGTTCGCCCGAAATGATAAAGAAAGTAAAGATGAGCTATTTCTAAAATATATTATAAAAAAACCTGTTACTGGGGCCATGGTAGAACATTTGTAATGAAACATATTTGTTAAAACTTCAAGTACAAATGAAATATTAGTAGATTGTCCTGTTCAGAATTATTATTCTAAACAATTTTCCTGCCATAGTAATAATCTTTTCAATATTTACATGTTTTCATTACATCAGGATCTGGCACAAGATCATTATTACTCTGAAGAATTTTTTCACTGCTGTTGGCCACTTTACAAGCTGATCGGGTGCTCGTGTGTGCGTGCGGGGGGTTTGGGGTGGGTTTTTAATACAATTGACTACTGGCTTGTGGCGTTCAGCGTCAGGTCGTGTCTCCGAGCGGGGCCGACGTCCCTGAGCTCGTGTGCCGGGGGGAGAGCGGGGCTGGGGCTGCCCTTATCTCCGCTGGCTCTCACATTCTTCTGCCAGGCTCCTCTTACACCGGCCCCTCTGGGCTCCGCAGGGGAATGCGCTGTGAATATAGTGAATATTCATCCAGGATTTTCTTGTGCAAAATGGTAGCGTGGTACTTTTTTTCCTCGTCAGATCAGCTCTCCTGGGATGGATCGTTAAGGGAAAGACTGGGTACAGAGTGGGGGCTGATTCCTTGCCTGTGTTCTGCTTCACAGGGACTTTCTATTGAAAAAAAACAACTCCTGACCTTCATCTCTGTTTTCCCCAACCCCTTTTAAAAATTCCTGTGCTGGTTTCTGTACCGGTTGCGTGGAGCCGTTCTGGTTGCCCATCGACAGACCCGCTGAGCCCTTGGGCTCCTCCAGAGGCAGAGATTTACTGCAGCCGCAGGGGTCGGCGTTTGACCCCTGGAGCTTTTATTACAGGAGATGCACGAGAATGAACAGCCCCCCCATATCTTTAGTTTCAGATCCCAAAATCAATTTGCAGGACGGAGAACTATAAATATCAGTGCTGTAAATGAGGCGGTTGTGCTGGGCAGCAGAGAGGCACGCTGCGTGCTGGCCCACCCGGCCCGCTGTAGTGTGGCTTTTCAAATTAGCCTGGCATTTAACGGGCACGCGAGTTTAACTTTGAAATGTAATATAATAATCTCGGCGTATAACTTATTCGCTAGTTCTGTGGTCTGGGAGGAATATCTGTTTAAAAACTTTTATTAATAAAAGTGTTCTAGTAATTATTTTATTACGAACAAATGTTGCACAGAACTTTGTGTCTTTTAGAATTCAGACTGTTCAAACATGCAGAAAAAGACAATTTCTCTAGCACTAGTGGTCAGTACTGCTTTGTTACAGACCGTTTTACCTTTTCGAAGTCTCCTGAATCTTTTCTGGATTTGCGAGGATAAAAGTGGAGTACTCGTTTTTTTGTCTTGGACAGCATTAGCTTTACTCTGATCTTTTGTGTTGAACACTAAATCCCTTTGGTCAGACATTCAGAATGTTTTGAAATGGAAATTTTATGTTCAAAGGAAACAATTACCGAACACAGAATTTGTGTATTCAGTTTTCATATTTATAGTTAAATATCCTAAACCCAGATGGGCTCGATGTATGTCTCTGTGATCTGGGCTTTTCTGCAGTTGCTGAATCCAGGCCTGTTTGCTTCCTCTAAAAAAGTTTAATAAAGTAGGAAAAAAAGGAAGTTTTTAGGAGTATCAAGAATGTGCCTCAATACTCGCACACTTTAAAGTAAGACTGTAGGCTTTGAAAGCTTTAATAAGAGCCATCTCCTTCGTAAAGAATGCAGATAATTTTTTTTTTCTGGCCAGAAAAAAAAAAAAAGAGTAACCTGATATGAGCCTGACAGTGTCGTTTAGTTAAGTGCTTCCATCTGGTGCTTGCTATTTCCCTTACTCATGACCTCTCTTTCTCTCTCCCCCTCCTTCTCCTTAGCCCCTTTGAGGAAAGCAAAGTTTGTTGAGAGCCCTCGAATCCCCGAGTCCGAGCTCGGCTCACCAACGCTCTCTTCAGCGCAGAAACTGGACGTCGATGCGTTCTGCCCTGGTAAGCTGCATGCGACGGCGCTGCCGTAAACGAGGAGAAGGGGCGATTCCAGCCCAGAAGTATTTTTTCAATGTGGTATGGCTCCTTCGTATAGGTGGTTGATTTGGACCTTCCCCAGCCAAATTGTAGTCACTTGGAAACTTGAATTTTACTTTCTAATTGACAGCCCTTTGCGTTTGTAACTTGCAGTTTTGTGTGTGTTCTGGGCTGGCCTCGTGGCCGCTCGCCCCTCAGAATAATTTAGAAGATCTAGAGGTTTGCTTTTGAGAAGATAAAAATGATCCAATAAACGTACCTCTTTACATTTAATTTTTAATGCTGGTCTTCAGAGCAGCTGGAATAAAACCACATTTTGGAAATACCATTAAATCAACTGACGCAAAACCATGGGATCTTGTTTACCTGCATCCAAGAATATTGGTTTTTTTGATTTATTTTTTCAAAAGAAATAGTGTCTGCTTTGTGTATTCTGTAGTAAATGCTCTTGAAAGTGTACATCTTGCTGGAGGCCTCTGGTTGAAATGTAAATAGGAGTGGGTCGTGTCCCTCTCTGGCTTAACCCTGTGTGCGTCGGAGGGTTGGGGCCGGCAGTGGCAGGACCCCCCCCCCAAGCCCAGCTGGACCCTCATGCAGGTGTGGGAACATCCCGAAATCCTTCTCTAGTTGGGTCTCCCTGGCATTGCCTAGATTCTTCCCAACTTGGAAGTGTTGACCTGGGGAGGGCTGGATGCTGCCGTGGAGGTGGAGGCTGGGACCCACCGGTGCCGTCTTAAAGCAGCAGCGGCAGCAAAGGTTTCAGGGGGTTTTTTGCTAAATTTGCATTTTTTTCCCCCAGCTTACCCTAGTTTATGAACCAACGGGACCCGTGTTTAGCGTAGGCCTCCAATGGGGTAAAAGGATGTCGAGTGTTTTGAAATGGTGTGTAAATACGTGACATCTTCCTCTTAAATCTATAGCTACAGTAGAAAAGATTATATTAATAAATGGTTCTCTGAAATCAGGGTACCATTTATTTTGGCAGATGGTGAGCTTATAGAGTATTCACAGTTGGAGGAATTAATTGAATGTTGTCCGTATTTTGAATGTGGGCTTTCTTTAATGTATTGTGTTTGAAAGAGGAGTTGTCTTAAGACAAAAAAAAAGACAGTCCCTGTGCTTGGAAGTGCCTCCTTGGAGGCCATGGCTGCTGTGAAAAGTGCTCCTTCTTTTTCAACCATCATGAATTACAATTAAAATTTTGCTGTCGTGGCCCTTTCTTCTTCGAACTAAATAGCTTCTGCTGTCATGTTTGTAATTGTTAATAATTACAAACTTATTATGATTGCATCCGCAGAGAATTATAATTGAATTGTAAATTTGGCTTAAAAAGCATCAGTTCCGGATTCCTGTGTCTCACGTTAACGTCTTGCGGGCGTCCTCACCCGCGTGTCCCCCCCGGCCCCAGCCTGGCCTGCCGGGCTCCTGGGAAGGGCAGGACTCCTGCCCAGCCCGGCAGCGGGCCCTCACAAGGCCATCTGCGACGCCTTATTTGCCTTTTTCATCTCCTTCTCTTGCTGGTGGTGTTGTAGGGACCTGAAAGGAAAAGTGGAGTTTCCAGCTGGAAACTCAGTGCGGTTTCCTACTGCCTTCAAATGTCATTAAAGAAACGTGAAGCATCGTTAAGGAAGGAAAAAAAGTGAGAGCAAGAGAGTTGCCGTAGGAGATGCTGGCGAACTTGGAGTAAAACTTCAAGCTGAGGGGCTGCAGAGCAGTAAAAGTGGGTGCCAAGGGAGCTGCTCCTTGTGTCCCTGCTGGGCGCCCAGGACCTCGCCTGGCTGCGTTTCCCAGGGCCAGAACCGCAGCTCTGGAGGAGCCCGGCCAGGTTTGTGGTGGCGGTGTGAGACAGAGGAGAGGGAGCGGGAGAATCCACTGGGAAAGGGTTTCGGAAACTGTGAAGTTTTCTTCTTGCGATGCTGTAGCTCTTCCCTTCTTGCCCCGCTCCGAGGCACTGGCCACTGGTCACCCCGTGGTCACCCCATGGACGTTTACTCAACTTCTGCAGCAGAAATGGATCATACTTTACCCGCACGGATTATGGTTCCTGCTATGAAGAGTGGTAACGTGAGAGCTGGAGGTTTTGCTGGGCTAGAAGGCTGGATTAAAGGAGCTCAGGAGATGAGACCTTGGAAAGAAGGAGGTGGCTGGGGAAGGATCCTTGTGTAACAAAGGAAAAAACCAAAGATCCGGACAACTCCCAGGGACCAAATGAGTTTGAGTCTGGGCGTAGCATCCAGCTCCTGCTGGGAAGGTGGAGGAAGAAGCACCGAGTCCTGCTCTGGACTGTGGCAAAGCTGGCAGGCACTGCCTTAATCAGTTTTCCAAGGAAATAACGGCTCCTTTCTTCAGTGTTAGGCTGATTTTAACCCTCCTTTACAAGGTGCGCATCCTGTGCAGGATGTTAGCACAGAGTGTTGAACTCCAGGTGTCTTCAGGGATGATGACAGGAGTTGAAAGAAGGAAAAAAAGCAAGGCTGGAGATATGCTGGAGCGCGGCAATTGAGTGGAGGTGGAGTGGTTTGTAAAGTGATCCCTGACAAGTAATGTAATTAATTATACACTTAAAGGCAGTTTAAAACACTAAATAGCAATGAGGAGAGAACATTATCTACTCTGCATATAGAAATGAGTGTTTCAATTGGAGATGCCTCGAGATGAAATTCTGCTGAATGCGAAAATGTTTAAGACTTCAGACAAATTTCAGCACGTTCCAGGAAGGTGGTTCCCTGAGCAAGGACCCGGACAGCGCTCGGCCTCTCCTGCCGCCGCGGGGAACTTTGGCGTTTGCCATCCTGCGGCGTGGATCGGGGTGCGAGGTGGAGCCCTCGCGGCGTTTTAACTTTGAGGGAGGAAAAAGCAGAAGGAGGTGGCTAGTGTCTTTTGAGGGAAGTTCTAATAGGAAGGGCGTAGTAAAGCTTTAAGCTTGATACAGGTTTTTGTTTTGGAACTGTAGTCTTTGTTTTGCCGAAGGCGGCCATTAAATTCTCTAAGAAGAATTTAATGTATTTAAGTGAAAGCAGAAATTGGACCACATTTTATAGTTGTTGCATTTGAGATGATGACCAAAAAAGAGTTCTTTCATGGCTTTGAGAAACCTATTTCTGTCAGAATTGTGTCTCTGTAAAGTTTTTGTGATTGCAGGGGTCATTTAGAGTTCAATCAAGCCCTTTTTGACTTGGAGCGTCTGTGGCAGAGAAGGAGCTGATCCTTGTTCCTTGACTTAGTGGTGACTTTCTGAGGAGGCTCTGACAGGATTTCAGTCCGTGCTCCCTCCCTGTGCCCCCCTCCCGCAGTCGCTTTGGGCAGAGGCTTTTGCGTTTTCCTTCTTGTCAGACTTCGCGGACAGTGGGACAGCTCGGGGGTGACATGGCCATCGTCACCCTTTAACGGGGATAACATGGAAGAGCAGGAGCTGACTGCCAAACCTCTGTTGTTCAGCTGTTAAACCTTTTCTGTAACAGTCTGGTGGTTCACAATTTAATGTGTAAGATCTTTTTTTTTCCCCACAAATTTATCCCACCTGCCTCCTCCTGCCTGGTGGCAGTGCTCCTGTGGTGAACGGCGTCCTGGCTTCTCGGTCCTGCTTAGTTGTGTATCACGAGGGCATCTTTCTTTGAACTGCTTTTTGTTTTTATCATGGTAACTAAAACTTGTTTTGACTTCTGAGTGCTTGGGAAACCTATTGGAAACAGTCTGAAATGGATGGTGCTTTCAGGTAATTGCCTTTTGTCGTAGATCAATGTTTGCGGTTGCATTTTGCCTGATTTATTACCTTGTCATTAGGTTTCAAAGGCTAAGGATGTTATGACATTATCTCTTAATTTGATTAAATTCTTCTTCAGAAATTTTGGGACACAAATCTCAAGCGTCTGGTCAGGGGATGTTTGCTTGTTGCCCATTAGGCTGGCAGGCATCTGTTTCCATCCCTAATTGAGTTTAGGTACCGCGGCGGTGCCGCCGCCACAGACAGTGAAGGGTGATTTACCATCGCGGCGGCGTTTATGTTCATCTCATCGCTCCTTTTTCTCTTTTGCTTTGGTTAAAGAGTCGTTGAGGTTGACATCTGCTTGCTGCTGCTGCTGCTTCTTTCTTTTCTGCATGTAAAATGTGTATTTTTCATTTTGCACAAACCGCATGCTTCTCTTAAACACAACAGAACATTTCTCAGGTGGTAGAAGAAGGCCTTTAACAGGGAATGCATGAAACGGCCTTGTACTGTGATTTTTCATGGTGAAAATATTGGCAGTGAGCCAAAAACCCCACAAAACTCCAAACAAATTCAGCCAGCAGGATCCTTGTCCGACCTCTGTCACGGTGGACAGTGATGAATTGGGAGGAAGGCAAGGGAATAATCAAACCCTCCATGGCCTGACAAATGGTTTTACTGTTGAATCTTGTGGTTGTCCCAGCGTTATCAAGCCCACTGACCTGAAGGGAATGGGAAATCGTTGTGATCAGCTCTAATTGCAATGGAGTCATGGCAATTCGGTACGGCAGTTGCTATGGAAGCCATTGACTTCTCTCGCGCTTCTCTTGGGAGGACAGTGCTGGTTCCTTCTGCCGTATGGAGAGGTGGAAACAGCTTCAGAATAAATTCCTGGATTAACCATCTGAAACTCCACTCCCCCAAATAAAACAAAACAAAACAACCGCCACCCTGTCTGAAATTCTGCTGCGGAGAGAGGAATATTGAAGGCATTTTCAGACTTTCAGGTGTGTGTCTCTGGGATTAGCCACAGAGCACTTGCCGTTAGGTGTAGTTGGGTTTGCTGCAAACTGAAAGTTGCAGCTTGGAGAGGAGTGGCTGGGGTTACAGTCTAGGGTTTACTGAACCTTCTTGTCGAACGGGAGGTGCTCGAGACAAGGACTGAAAATAACGCGAATCCCGTATACTATTGCTGTATATTTTAGCTGTTAAATAATTTCAGATAACATGGCATTCTTGAAGCTTCCTGATGGGCTCTACTAACAACCGACTTCCCTTTACAACCTAGGTTTTACTTTCATCTATCTGGGGGAAAAATCGAAAGGGAAAAAGGTGGGGGGGAGGGGGCGAAAGGCTTTAAGGGGTCCAAATTCTGTTTATGTGAAGAAATGCCCAACTTTGAAGTCTGTTGGCTACTGCCAAAACCTAGATAGCCCCTTGAGTGTGTTTCCCGTCAGATACTTTCCTGCAGCCCCACACCTCTGGCTGCCCATCCGGATGGGTCCGGGGACGTCTGAGTTGTTTTGCCTCGTCAAACAGGAGTGCTTGCTTTCGATTGGCCTGTTGGGAAACAGTAACTTTTTTGTGTTAATACTTTGACTTGTTGAATATTTATAGCTTTCTCTCTTGCCAGTGAGTTATCTACGTTTACAAGCAAACCATCCCTCTTGATTTTGAGACTGTTGGTGATGGGCCAGCATGGATCAGTGTAAAGCTTCCTTTTCTTCCACATCTGGACAGATGTGACTTAAGTGCTTGATATGAGACTTTCTTGATGGATGGAGCATCAGAGACCTTCCGTGTACTCTGTACTTACCCTTCTCGTTGCTGATGGACAATGTCAGACAAGCTCAGACTTCCCCTTGAGTGAGTGACTCCCAGCAGAGGAATTTCCTCGTCTAGTGTAATATTTTCTAAAGCAAGAGCAGCCTGCCACTGATGCTCCCAAATCTTGCAGCTTGGGCAGTATGGCTGCAAAAGCGTGATGGTTTTTGAAGCAAGGTACTCGGAGCTATAGGATTAGCCAAGAATCAGTTGTGTTGGGAAGCTGATGGGTTGGGTTTGTCTTCAGTACTGGCGTGGGTCACTGTTTCACTCCAGGATTGTGTAACAATGACCATCTATGCCGCGTAGCTGTCTGTGGGTGTAGAACATCGTGCTTTGGCTGCAAGCAAAACTGAGGGATTAGGTGAATTCCGGGACTGTTCCAGTAGGCGATGTACGTGGAACGGTTGCAGGTCTTGGGCCCTCAGCCCAATGCAGACCTCCAACATTGTCCCCCGTCCTCACACATTCAAGTGCCTTCTTACCACCTTGTCTGCAAACGGCTCCATCTTGAGCTCCTTGGTTGGCCCGGTGGATCCATCTGTAAAACAAAATTGCCCCTTAGGGATGGGACAAAGACATGGCTAATAATGAAACATGTCGCTGTATTGTTCACCAGAGTCACTGGACCTTCTAGTGACAGATAACTTACCTAGAATTTCAGTCTGGAGCAACTTCAGCCCTGGCTTAGATAACAGGACATTGATTTATGTCTAACCTAACATATTTTGCAAAGCTACAAAATATCCTGTCTCAGACCAAGGAATCATTCATAGTGAAAAGTTGGAATGGATTTTTTTTTTGCCCTGTAGGTAACAGGTAACAAATCTGTCTCCGTGCTTGTCTTAGGCTTAATTTCTTTTGGAGTATTTATTATGCTTGGTCATCAAAGGCATCTGCTGAATCCTACTGAAATCTTCAGCTAATTTTCCACCTTCAGGATCTCAATTTATTGCTGCCAGAATTGGTAAAATGTGCCTTTTGGACTCTCAGCAGTGCTGCTCACTTCTTGCTAAGGACTCTGGTGTTTCTCGTGAAGTGTCAGAGGAGCATTGGTCTGCACTCACGTTTTATAAATATGAATTCTAGACGAAACTAAATCATTGTCCCCGAATTTTCATTTCTTCGGTAGAAAAAGACCCTTCAGCGCTGGAAATTTGGGCAAGATACCAGTTCTCTGTGGGCTCCTGCTTCAGTGCTGCTGATGCCTTTACACAAACCTAACCTTCCATCTTAGCTTCTGTAGCTATGGATTTCCTTAGGAGTTCTTTAGGCTGCGTTTAATTTGAAGTTAGCCTTCGCCTTACACTTTTGCCTGTCATAGTGGAAATCCTGGGATGCTCATCCAGGCAAAAAGAAAGGAAATGATGGGTGCTGGAGTTCTTTGTCATGGTTATGCCAATTACTCTTCCCTTTCCCCTTCTGGGTCAGATATTTATTCCCAAATATTTTACAGTCTAGGGGAAGTGATCAATAACAGTACTTCTTTTTTTCCTACAATGTTTTGAGATACTCTTAGTTCATTTCGACTCTTTATGGAGGCAGAAACCTCAACACTCATTTTACCACCTCTAACAATCGAGGGACGGGTGGTTGCGTTTGTGGAAAGCCGCACAATTCTTTTGTAAGCCTGGTTCCCATGTCTTAGTGCGGACAGGAGGCCAATGGATGCTTTTTCTTTTTGTTGTGTGAAAAAAATACTTGAACTTCAATGGTGCTATGGAGAGCTTCTCCTAAGTGAAACTATGCGGGGCTCTGAAAGCCGCACCGTTACTTCTGCCCTCTTACCAGTTGCCTTGACTTCCTAACCCTCCTCCGGACTGCAGAACAAGTACTGCTTTATTCCTATCCAGCGTGAGTATTCGTCCCCTTGCCGTAATTTGTTCTGACCATCGTATTCCCCCCGTCCTGCCTGCTCCTTTCCCTTGGGCAGCACAGCTGCCCTTGGACACTGAAGAAAGGAGATCAGTTTGCCCATAACCTCCTGCACCGCAGTCTACTGTATGAAGCCAAATTGTTGACATTTTATGGCACTAATTATTTGACTCCTGATCACTTGAGAAATTATTACTTTTGAATCCAAACATGAAAATTTCTGCCAGCTACCAGTTTGAAAGTACAGCCTTGCTGGGAAGCATTGATTATACCACCGTGTCTTCAAATTCCTGCATTCCCGTCTCCCCTTGTCATCTGTTTTCCTTGCCGGGCACGGGAGGTGTGACCATGTGTGCAGTTCCCTGCGAGGCGGATCCCCCCGGTCGGTAGCTCCAGCGCTGGATTTCCACCCAGGTTCTGTGGGTGAAATTGCAGATTGCCATTTAAACGCGCTGTGAGGATGGTGTGCTTGATGTTCTTTTTGAGTGGTGTAAGGTTTTCATTCATATGTTTTACACTTCAGAGGAACAAATGGATCTCGTCCAAATGGACGGTAGAGTCTTCCCTCTCTGATCATTGAAGGGACGCCTGTTAGCAACAGTCCTAGATGTTGGTTCTGTTTGCAAATAGTACCGAAAAGCGTAGAAAATTCACTATTACATCTGTGGTTGCTACTGGAATGGCTGTTATGGTTTGAGGAACCCACAACAATTTATTGGTGTTTAGGCATTTATTCTCTCGACCAACGACCCCTCCCCACCTTGGAAGGGGAATCGGGGGAAAAAATTATTTATTCAAACCTGCGGGTTGAAATATAAACAGATTTAATAGAATAAGGCTAAATAATTATCATTAATAACACAAAATAACCAATAATGATCCCGGTACCAATATAAAGTATACGAGGATTATACTCAACCCATTCTGTCAGTTGGAAGCTGGGCACTGGATATGGTCTTTGCAGATGAAAACCCAAATTGATTTTATACAGTGATGGAAATGTTTTTTTTATATATATACATATATATATATATGTATATTTCTGAAGGTGTTGTATATAAATTTCTATATATATTTCTGAAGGCTGCCCAGAGTGGGGGGGGGTCTCCATCTCTAGAGACATTCCAACC